>JBCFYV010000168.1:57500-101567 GCA_039000515.1 Timema cristinae | reverse complement strand
AAAAATAAAGACAACACGCTATAATTTTTATCGTTACTAACACGCTTTTTTTTAAATTTCAAAACCACATATACAGGTGACCTCTTAGACCACATGATCCTTGATACGAGACAGTCAGCAGAGATTAAATCGAAAACTCTACTAATACCTAAAAATACTGGTCTGAATCCTTTCTTCATACAGTGGGAGAGAGAGAGAGAGGAATATAACATTCTTTTACAAGAGAGACGGGGACGGGGTTCAAGCCCCAGCTGCGGTGCGGGAGACTGGGATCGTGGAGCCGTCGATAGCAGGACCGTCTTCGGTCCCTCAACCGGGATTTAGAGATCGGGTAAGTCAGATAGGCGGTGCATTGCAAAATAGCGTCCCTCTTCATATCGTTGAAGAGAGGATTATACAATTGAGGCGTTTCTTTTATACTGGTAGAGAAATTACCGTACAGCTTGGTGCTCCGGCAAGCGGTCGTGACGCATTAAGCTGGCTTGAAGAACAAATTACTAATTTGCTCAATCGGCTGCAGGACCATGGCGTTAGCGTCGATGACCACGTCGGCTTACTTTTGAGTAGCACTGACTCTACGCTGCGGCCTGTGTATGTCTCATTTAGGTGAGCAGACCAGTTAGACGCACGAGCAGTGCTTGATAACGTAAGCCACGTGTTGCAGAGTAATACTTTGTTTTTGAGTACAGCACCACTGTACGTTAAACTCTGCCATTTTAAGGAGCCCCGCGGGAGGGGCAATCATAAATGTGATAAACTCGATCCCGCTAGAACATATAGCCGTAATAACAAAGGGATCATTACGATTCAAATTGGCGATAGTCTTTGCCTAGTCCGTGCATTGGTTGTCGCCAAAGCTATATGTGATAATAAAAGAGAGCCAGGATGTATGGATGTGAACACCCTTAGACAAATCAAAATGGGTCGTCTTATTCAAAACTCAAAGCAGAAGAACTATGACGTGATGCCCGTGTGAATCTTTTGAAAGGTGGTGGGATCACTGAACTGAAACAATTTCAAGCATACCTTTCCGAATACAAAATCACGGTGTTCAGGGAACGCAGGGGGAGACAGGTCCTATATGAGGGGCCTACTCCTCCCGAACATTCCTTTAGGGGCTACCTTGATTTGTATTTTCACGACGACAAGCAAAACCATTTTGATGTCATAGCATCCTTGACAGCCGCATTTAAGTGTGGGTACTTTTGCCGTGAGTGCCGTGTGCCGTTCAATGATAAGAATGCGCACAAGTGCGAGTCCGCGTGTAAAAGGTGCTACGCTAAAGCGGGTTGTAGCGGAGGCCGATCTGTGGTCTGTAAAAACTGCGGGCGTTGGTTCACAAACCAGACGTGCTTTGATAACCATAAACATCCCGGTTTTAGCAGAGGTGACAGGTCGGTCTGTGATGTCAAAAAGGTTTGCGAGGTATGCGAGCAATTTTTCAGGCCTCATCAAAGCCGTCACTGGAAAAGAGCAATTTCATGTTTGTATTTTATGATTTTGAATGCAGACAGGAAACGCTTCTTCAAGGTGCGGCCGGCACGTACTTGCACGAACCTAACATATGTGTCATGTAGGCGTGTTGTAAGGCTTATGTTCATATAGATGCAAATGACCATCATTACGCCTAATGTGGGGGCGATAGGACTCGCATATTCAAGGGTGATACCACAATGGCCCAATTTTTTGAATTTATAGAACAAATTAAAGCTTCAAAATTTAAGGATATCACCCTCCTAGGCCATAATGCTAAATCCTATGATGGGAATTTTATTTTAAAATATATGATGGAGGTAAAAAATGGACTCCAGAACTTATAATGAACGGTGGGAAAATCATGTCCAAGCGTTACGGTCCGCTACACTTTATTGACTCACTGAACTTTCTCCCAATGTCGCTGTCCAAATTGCCCAAAACGTTTGGCTTGGACGAGGCTTTGGCCAAGGGACATTTCCTCAATTTTTTCAACAATAAATAAAACGCGGGGTATAGGAGTCCCTTGCCGCCAAAGGAGAACTACGGTATCGGCGAGATGTCAGTTGAGGGAAAGGAGCACTTTGAGAAGTGGTATGACGCGTTGGTCAAAGAAAATTATGTCTTTGATTTTAAACGCGAGTTGGAACTGTATTGTGTGAAAGATGTAGAGATTCTACGGAAGGCCTGCCTGAAGTTTAGAGACATGCTCATGGAGAAAGCAAAGATGGATCCTTTCAGAGAGGCGTGTACGATAGCTGGAGCGGCCATGTTGGTTTACCGCCGAAGTCATCTTAAGGAGAATACTATCGGTATTATCTCTAACGGTGGCTATCGGTGCGCAGACCAACAGTCGCACATCGCTGTACAATGGTTCTGCTGGGAGGCCCATCAACGCGGTGTTTCTATTCTTCATGCGGGTAATGGTGTGAGGAATATGTGTTAGGGCAACGTGTAGACGGCGTTGTTAAAGCTGGAGATACCACCACCGTCTTCCAGTTCTGGGGCTGTTATTGGCACGGGTGCCCTCTCTGTTACCCTGACAGAACCACCCCTATCAAAAATAGTCCCCACGAGACCATGGAGACGCTTTATGAAGCGACCATGGCTTGTTTGTAAAAGTTTAAGAATGCCGGCTACACGGTCGTAGAGATGTGGGAGTGCATGTTTAATGCGATGAAACGCACAGACAAGGACTTGCAGCAATTTGTACTCCAGCACGAGGTGTATACCAAGGAACCTCTCAGTCCTAGGGATGCATTCTCTGGCGGACGTATACATTTTATCAAGCTCTTCCACGAATCAGACCTTTCTTGTGGGGAGAAGATCAAGTACTTGGATGTGAGTTCATTGTATCCATACGTTTGCAAATACAAAAAATACCCCGTCGACCACCCCAAAATTCACTTGGAATCAAATTGTCCGTCTATAGATCAAGTAGAAGGCTTAGCCAAAGTTACAGTGACGCCTCCGCGGGATTTATTCCTGCCCGTATTGCCTATACGGATGCACGACAAGCTAATGTTCATCTTGTGCAGGAAATGTGGGGAGGATAAAAACCAAGGCGCATGTCATCACAACGACAAAAAAGATCATTGGTTGACAGGCGTCTGTGTGATTGACGAGATCCGTAAAGGCGTTGAGAAAGGCTACACCGTTGAAACAGTACACGAAGTGTGGGAGCACAATGTATTTGTTTACGACCGTCAGACACGTTCTGGAGGATTGTTTCACGGGTACATTGATACTTTTTTGAAAATTAAACAAGAAGCCATCGGATGGCCAGAGTGGTGTACCTCACAAGAGGAAAAGTTAGCTTGTATTCAAAATTATTAGGAAAGAGAAGGGGTAAAACTCGATTTCGGCTCTGTTTGTAAAAACCCTGGGCTTCGCACTCTGGCTAAACTTTTTTTAAATTCACTATGGGGAAAGTTTGGGCAAAGACCCGATTTACTACACGAGCCGTTGTCAACGTCTATCAGGCATCCACAAGTACCTGATGGATCCGTACATCACCGTGGACAGGGTCATTGATGTAAATGATGAGGTTATGTTCCTCAATTACAAAGATGCGCGAGACGCGTTGCGCCCTAACCCTAACACGAGTGTGGCTGTGGCATGCTACACGACTGCTATGGCTAAGTTGCACTTATACAGCATCCTTGAACAATTGGGGGACCGCGTTTTGTATCATGATACAGATAGCGTTCTATTCACCGAACGCCCCGGCGATTGGAGTCCACCGACCGGAGACTTTTTAGGTGACCTCACTGATGAACTTCAGGATTACGGTCCGGTAAGCTACATTAGCGCATTTGTATCTGTCGGTCCCAAGAATTATGAGTACTGAGTTTGTGTTGGGGGCGATCCTGCCAAAACAAAAACGGTGTGTGAGGTTCGCGGGATCACCATAAACTATGGCAACCGGAACGATGTTAATTTTGACATTTTGAAAACGATGGTCACCGAACAGGCTGCGGAAAGATGCATACAGATACCGCACAAAATTGTAAGAAAAGGTCTGGTGACTGTATGTACCATTTCGCAGACTAAAGTCTACCGGCCCGTGTACACCAAACGTCGGTTAACCGATTATTTTAATACGTTGCCGTTTGGGTATCAGAGTCCTTGTAAACGCACTCGCCACGACTAAAAGGTGCTTATTTAGATAGGCTGAATCACCATCTTTTTTTCTTTCACTCTAGACAGTTCCAACGACATACCATTTTTCAAAGATTTGATATTTTTTTCAGCATGAAAACAAGCATATTTTTTAAAATTTATTTTATGCACCCGGGTTACTTTTATATATTTTTTTTATTTGCCAGTACAATACTCCGCCTACCTGATATTTTTCTAGTCAATTAGTTGCTTGTATATGTTTTAATTCTAGTCAACTGTTTGTATATATTTTTAAAATCTATTCAAATATAATAAACTGTTTGTGTATATATATATATATATATTCTTTTAAATTGAAAACCATCTCTATGTATATATCATATTTAGTACCGAGGCCACTATTCCCCTATATTGTAAATATTCACAGTATACTTTTCACTGTGTGTAAATAAATATTATAAATATTCGCCGTATACTTTCCACTGTGTGTAAAACTGTTATGTTTATGTTAATAAATATATATATTGTAAATATTCATAGTATACTTTACACTGTGTGTATACTTTTTTCACGATTTAAATAAATATTGTAAAACTGTTATGTCGGTGTTTTAGCGTCTACACCCACACCTCCCTCCTATCCTATAAATACAAGCCCACATAACTTATAAGCGCAGTCTGCACACCCTGATCACTCATCAACTACAAAAATGACGACGCATACGTAATCAGGATTTGCATATGTAATAGTCGATTCCGAAAGTAAATGTGTGAAACTCTTGTTGTCTATAGCGGTGAAAATGTTGTGGATATCTTTCTTCATAAACTTGTTGAATAAGAAATCATGATCATCGAGTGGGAAACCACGCTCAGTTCACCCGACCAAGATTCGAACCTCGATCTCCCCAGTCCTCAGCAGCCGAGCTCAATACACCAAGCGCGTTAACCAACTACGCCACTGAGGTGGATTTTTGTATATGTTAAATATATTATATTAAAATATTTTTTTTGCGAAGCGGAAAATTTGTTTAGCGTAAATGTTATATATATTATGTCAACATATATAGTTTCATATTTAAAACGTAACAACATAATTTCAAGATCCTCATAAGTGTATTTCTTGTGATTTTTTGTGTAAAAGTTAAATATTTTTGCAGATATAAATTTCTTTTTTTGTTTTTGTTTAAGTGTGGTCGAAATAAATATTATAAAACTGTTATGTTGGCGTTTTAATGTCTACACCCTCTCTATCTACTATTATAGAAGCTCCATCTCAAACATTATGGACAAAATACTTTCTCTCTCTCTGGGTAGCAACTTAAGTCGCTACAACAATGTTGCCATCTCCTTCATGTCTTTGATTCTCTAACCGACTTATTCAAGGATTAAAAAGATAACATTTTATTGGAAGTATTTTTATTTTATTGACAATCAGCAATGTTTAATTTAAAACATCCATAACAACAACAAGCAGCAATATTATTTAAATTTTTGGACCAATAAATATAAAATACATCTAACATCTAGAAAATGTGTAGGAGCCACCTCCAAAAGGGCACGCTGAGAGGGGCTAGAACGTATATTGACAATGTCTTCACAATTTTTTATCTGGCAGTCTTACTCTTCCAGCAAACTCGAGCACAATAACATTCGGTTCTCTTCTGCTAGCACAATGTTATAACTTTTGTTATTCACAATTTCGTTTAAGCACTTGACACAGTTGTATTCCTCAGGTCTAACGCACTGCACAATACCTCTTCGTCCCAACAGACATCCTTGTGAGCAGCATTTGGAGATGTTTGATGTTTGTACCGAATAAGATTTGAGAGCTTTGTGTAGAATCCGCAGCATTTAAACGGCATAATGTCAATTGGAGTTGCAGAAAAATAAACACTCTTGCTCTACTCACAAACTGCATTCCCTCCTCACACCTTTTTCAAAATGTCACAGGCAGAGTGCTACAAACTCCTGAGCACATTTAGTTTATTAATTCCCGTTTAAACATCACACTTTGTCCTCCGAGATATATCATAAGGCGTGCTTTAGATTTAAATCACTTACAATCCAAATAATAGATTGACTTTGGAAGGAAAACGTTACCGAAACGGCCCAGACCGAGTATGTAGTCGTTGGGCGTTTCACCTATAATTTTAGCATTTGAATAATTTTTGTACAATGTTAAATCCTCGAGATTTACGGGTTCTTCGGACTTTACCTCCGGTGGTGGGGGGCACGTAGGTGACTGGTAGGTATGTGACTCTGGTTGCGGGTACTCGGGCGACTCTGATGTCTGGTAGGTAGACGACACTGGCGGCGGGTACTCGGGCGACTCTGGGGGTGGCGACGGTGGCGTCGTGAAGGACGGAGGCGTCGGGTGGTGCGGAGCTCGGAAGAGCGGTGGTGGCGGTCGGGGCAACACAGCTACCACGTCCCCCTTGCTGAAATTGTAAACGGCGCACGTCATATCACACATGTATGTCGCTTCGATTCTCTCATAGGGTAGTACTTCCATCGCTCTTATCGTGTGACAGGTCGAGTCGCAAAGCTCGATATAACCTCGCTCCTCTATTTTGTAAATTAGCTGTCTATCACTCACCACCACACTGTGAACATTCTCCCCCGTCATATAGGCACGCCCCTCAATCGTATGACCAACAAACATTAAATTAATATAGTCTGTTCTAAGCATGGTGAACGTTCTGTACTAACCGCACCGCTGCCCGTTGGTAACTGCACCGTCTCTTAAACGCGTTCAAAGTTTACAATGGTAGGTGAATCGAGTTTTACTCCGGCGCAGGTAAATACCAGTTTTTCTTTATTTAACTCACACACGTCTTCATCTGTAAGAGTACCAAACCGACAGGGTAGAAATACACAAAACTCGCCGTCTAGATAGGCTATTAGACGTCTCCCTAACTTTGTATTGACGGCTTTTAATTTATCCACCGAGTACTTTTGATCTACGGCTAGATCACACAATTTTACTGTATGCACGGCGTCGACCATATTTACCAGCTGCTGTAACTTGTCCATCTTGACCTGCTCTACAAACGTTTATAAATAGACAACCAAGTGGGCGCCCCTCTTTATAGCCGCCCCCTCCCTCGTTTGACGTTACACGATCTATTCTTGTCTTGACTGGTCCCTTCTGCCCACCAACCTGGTGCCCGTGTCGATGACCTCATTATCTATTCTTGTCTCAACTCGTCTTGTCGGGCCGACATACTGGTGCCAGGGTTGCGACATAACACGCGATGATTACGTCATTGGGAAAACCTGAGGTTGTTGAGGTCACGATCTATTCTTGTTCTGACTTGTCAACCCGCCAACCTGGCGCCAGGAGAGGGGAAGTGAAAGGCAGGGGAAACATTTATCACACTCTACCACAAACGCTCGTCAGGAGAGGTTCGCGCCGGAGAGAGTCTTGTGCCGGAGGAACCCCCCCCCCCCCCCCCCGACAGCCATGGCGCGAGGTTCGTGCCGCTGCCTCATGCACCCCCAAATAAACTACAACGCCCTAATCGACGAATAAAAACTCCAACACCTCTATCCTACCAATTAATTAATTAACAATAATCAACTAACGATAGTTAATTAACAATCATTAATAATTAATCATCAAGAACCAACATGTCCGGGGTTTGTATAATCGATGAATAAAAACTCCAACACCTCAATCCTACCAATTAATTAATTAATTAGCAATAATTAATCAACAATCATTAAAAATCAAGAACCAACATGTCCGGTGTTTGTAGGCGTGGGGGCTGTAGGGGAGGGTGGGCGGCAGGAGGGGTGGGGTGGGAGGAGGTCTGGAATAACGGTAAATCAAGGAATGTGTGCCGTAGTGTTATGAGGGGTCCTACTAGCTACTGCCAGTCTACCTGCCTTCAAAATTTAAGCTTGCGGCTTAAGATTTTGTTTGTGTATATGATATGTATATATATATATATATATATATATATATATATATATATATACATTAATTATTAATTACTATATTGGTGGGGTGTAGTGTAGATAATCCCTTCACACGGGGCCACTCAGCAGTGCTTCTGAGAAGCGCTTCCACTCGCAAATACTACAGATAAATTTGGGGTTTAACACACAGCCACAGAGCAGCATTGCTTTCTCCGGGCTGCCACTCTTAAAAAGTTATTTTACATCCACCATGTTGAGAAATGGTGCCACAAAATGGTATCTTGCAATTATTTCTTAAACTATTGATTGTATCATCATTAAAGAGAACATTGTCTACAAAACATGTTTTAGTAGTTTTCTTTGTAATCCAAACTATTTTCGTACATCTCGCAGTGTATGATAACCATTTATGGAGTTTTTCCTTCAGATTATATTCATGTCACACCTATGTTACGTTAGGTTTGGAATTTATAGGTGTGGCATGGGTATAGGGAAAATTTAATTTAATTTTTGGAGGGGAGGGGTGGAAGGTGTTAAGAACCGTAAGGTTATGATACTATGTTGAGACTTATTATTAAACCCTAGGCATTAAGAGAATTTTTATTTTTTACAATAATGGCGGAACTTTATTTGTGTAAGAGGGGGAGGGGGCAAGAGCTAATAAAGTGCTTTTTGGACTTTCTACCCTCCTCTCCACCAGTTAAGGTTAGAAAATTGGATGCTCCTAGAATCTATTTGTAGTGGTCTTTGTTTGGAGAATTTTTGAAAATCATACACTTTAAAAGATATTTATAATAGTGCTCCCCCGAATTTTTTTTAAGTTTGGATAGCCTACTTATTAGGATATTTGAAGAATCCCTCCTTTGGTAAAGTTTTGCTATTTAAAAAGTGCTTAACAGATTTTTTTAATATAAACTAGATTACCTACTCCCTAGAATTTACTTGAGTGGTACTCACCCAGATTGTTAAAAAAAATCATTGTAATGCCCTAGAAGCTATTTAGAATGTCCTTCACTTTATTTCTTTTTTTAAATTTAGATGCCACTTGGAGCTATTTGAAGTAGTCTTCCACCAACATTTTTTTTAAATTGAATGTTCTTAGAAGCTATTTGGAATGGTCCTCGCCTGGTTTTTCCCCTGTTATGCTCAAGCTACGTTAGGTTTATAGTTGTTGGCCTTGGGGACTATCCTCATACTTTCCTATTATCCCCCGTTATATAAGGGTGCGCCAAATAACGATCCCACCCGGGCGCTAAATTTACCTTGGGCCACCCCTGACTTAAAGTGGTGCTTCTAGTCATGAAATCATAAATTGAATTAGAGGTTTCACTTGGGGCTGCAGCCACGTCACCATATTGGTGGTGCGTACGTGGCCCGTCGGTAGCGCTGCTAACGCACGGCTGTTGGTCACCAGCTTCCTTGAGAGCGAATGAGGTTGCTTTTGTTATCACAATTTTTGTTGTTGAATCTTTTAACAATAACTTTGGACAAGGAATTACCGGGGGGAACCTTTAAGTAATTTTGTACTTATTCTATGGAATGAACTAATAAAATTGTGTGTTAATTTATATATTATGCATAGCCTACAATAAAGAAAATATTTTAAAAAATATTCAATTTTTATCTCACCTTGGTGTCAAAACCAGTCTTTCATATTGTGGAATGGTCTGGCTCATGATGTATTTTTATTCAAATTATTCCCAATTTCATGGTTAATTCCAGCTAGAAGCTCTTGAAATGAGTTTTAAGACATGCGAAAATATGAAAAAAACTTTTCATTATTGTTTATAGATCAACAAATAAGTTATTAAACAGTCCCCAAAATAGTATTTACAAAAGAAATGAATGGACCCTGATTATCTTTTTTCTTTTTTTTACGTATAAAACTTATTCTTCCTCAGTAGGTATAAGCGGAATCACAGTAAACGTAGATCTTTTTCCACGTCCATGTTCACTTGAAGATTGAATTCTACTTGTAGAAATAAATTATATAGGCAGGATTTCAAACAAATTTTATTTGTAAAAATAGTTAGTGTCAGCTGGATTTCAAACGAATTCTACTCGAAGAAATAGCTATTCTATGCAGGATTTCAAACGAATTTTACTCGTAAAAATAACTAGTATAAGCAGGATTTCAAACGTATTCTACTCGATGAAAGCTTTTATATGCAGGATTTCAAACGAATTTTACTCGTAAAAATAACTAGTATAAGCAGGATTTCAAACGTATTCTACTCGTATAAATATTTAGTCTAAGCAGGATTTCAGAGTTTCTACTCATAGAAATAGCTGATGTAGGTAGGATTTTAAAAATGCGTAGGTAGGGCTTCGAATGCACGTTAACAGCAAGACCGTAGTTGGATGGGGAGGGGGGTTATGGGTTCAACCCTGCCTCCAAAATTTAATTAACAAAATATGTATAGCTTTATTTATGGTTCAAACAACATCAAAATTAAGGCACAAGTACAAATAGGGGCTGTGTTACCATAAAAAGCACTTCAAAGATCTTATAGAAGTGTTTAATATTAATAATTTTGTCAAGCCTTTGGCAGTTATGATGATATGATGCCATAAACTAACTTCAGATAGCTTCTAGAACTGTTTATAATCTAGATTTTTTTTCTAGCCTTCGGCAATTGGGGGATGTGCCCATCAACCTCCTTACACCCCCTCCCACCCCCCCGAAATTATTGGCTGGCTACGGCCTTGGTTAGCAGTGCCACTGAACCTTGTGAGTTGCGCCGTTGAAGAGCTGTTGAGTAGCCCCCCTGTGAATGGGGCCCTTAGAGTGTCTTGCGGCGCACCCCTTCTCTTTAATAATGACTTGCTTCGAACCTTATGTGACCTTTTCGATATTATTAAGCCCCTAGAACTAGAATACAGGCAACAACGCCTAGCCCTAAGAACATTGGGACAAACGGAATTTGACTTGGGGTAAGGAGGCTGGCTATTCATGTATTTAAACTACTATTTCTGTACTTTTTTATAATTCACAATTCTAGGGGCACTTAATATTATACCCTAGTTTTATTTTATATGGTTCAAGATTTTATTAAAACCAAGCGCGATCCTAAAAGGTCCCAATGCCCCTCTGCCTGATTTTTTTTTTATAAAAACACATTATCCGTCATCCATTACCAAGACATACCACACAAGAGGGACTGTTCATAGAAATGGTCGTCGATAAAATGAGTGAAATATAGTCTCCAATTATAATACCGTTTATTAAAATTGATTACAAACTGTATTAATTAGGGAGACCTAAGCTGGGTTCGGTCGTTGAAACGAATAATAGACCCCTACCGTCGGAGGACTTGACCTCGGCGAGTGGTTATCTTATTTTGACCCCCTTCCCTCAACCCAGACATACACAGCCCTGATACACGAACATACACTTTCAGTAGATTATGTTGACAATGTCAAGAATAGGAAGAACTTTGTCTGACAGAAAATATACTAGATCTACTTTCACGTATGCACACGTCAAATCATTCGGTCTATGTCCGTCACTAGGGATATATATATATATATATGGCAGTAGTAAAATCATATCAATTTCTACTGAAAAAATATGTTTTAATTTTCTCAAAGTTTCTATCTACCAAGATAATTATTCTACTCTAAGCTTTGGAGGCAATGATGGTGATGTTCATCTGGGTACTAGCCACGCGCATGTCGGATAGCACTGTGGAGATAATGAGCCTATTACTTCTCCTTCTGATGCGAGCGTCTGCCGACGAACAGATGTTGGGCCGTGACGAGATGAATGTTGTTTTTTTCTGTGAGAGTTGGCGGTCGTTCTGTTCTTAAATTAACCCTGGCAAGAAGCATCTTCTCCAGACTCAGTCCCTCTCCCAGATCTGTCTCGGCGCCCGCCGGCCCCTCGACACTCACACACTCACAAAACAAGCTGTTTCGTACCGGAACAAAGTGAGTGGGTCTAGTAGATATCTCGGGCCCAAACTATGAAGCTCACTCGAATGACAACAGCTCTATGCAGCTAAGAACGGCTGTCATTCGAATAGCTCTGTAGTTTCAGCCTTCAAACACTTACCCCACACGGATTCAAACCAACCGATGTGTTTCGGGAGTAGGATGCGTCGTAAAACGTTCCAACAACAATGGCCGATCATAGCTTAGTCTCACTTATAATAACCTATGGTTAAGTTAATCATTCTATACAAGTAAAGACATACAATTTAAAGAAAGTGTAGCAGCAGTTACGGGAAGAGAGAGTGGGAAACTCTTTAGGGGGAAAATTCCTTAATTCACCTAACTGGAATTAGAGCCCAACACCCCATTCTCTCTATTAAACCAGACTAGGTTAGCCTTACGTTTAGTCCGTGAGCCCACCCATGCTTAGTTGATTAAATAGGCTACAGTTAAACTAGCATGTTCTTATAGCAACATAATTAATAGGAAATATGAAAATAAGAGTATTTTCTTATTAAAATAACTTAGCATACTAATAATAACGAATTTATTTTTACCAAAGTTGGCAGCAAAATATATATAAAATATATTGATTTACACGTTGAAGTAAAGTTTACGTAAGAAGAAAGCTCTATTTCGCCAGCAGACTCACCGTGATCCAACTAAACCTAGCGAGGAAAGTTGTAGTTGCAAGGTTCTCCTCCAGAGTCGCTCGCATCTCGGGTGAGTGTTGCTGTCTGTCAGTCTTGAGCATGACCTCGCTCGCTCGCGCCGGGTTTTTATCCACTCTATGACAAATTACATCCGTTGAGACAATAGTTACGGTTTGGGACATTCAATCGAGGGGAGGGGCGTACCACAACAATATCAAACATGCATTCTATCGTTTTAAGAAGTTGATGTATTGTTTCGTGTGTGGCAAATGTTTGTAAATTTTAAGTTTGTAAATATAAGCAAGATATCTTGACAACAAAGGAATTTAAACATAGGCACCACTTTTAACTTAACATTACTTGGTTGGACAGCATTTATTGCTTTTACGAACTACATTTAATGGGTTTTTACTAACAATAAAATAACACTCGGCACATACCTTTACACTGGTAAAAAGAAAAGTAAAAGGCGCTATAGTAAGAAAAAGTTTGACGTATCTTAGAAAATACGGTGACCTGGTGGTCTAGGGGTAAGGTGTCAGACTTCTGTGCTGGCGGCCGGGGTTCAATCTTCGGTCCGGCACATATTTATCTGATTTCCAAACCCTTCCTTCACCTCTGACAAGACATCTTGTGAATGTGGGGAATGCCAGGCCTCCACCGTGGTTCGGATTCCTCGTTAAACTGTAGGTCCTTCATTTCATCCCACAATCACCCTACCATTACACATTAGCGTAAGTGCGTATAACCCGAACGGGTAGTAAGACGCGGTGCTAATAATAATAATAATAATAATAATTAGAAAATAAATAGTGGACTAGTGCAGTGGACTTCCGCGTTCTTGACACCACGGAGAAAGTAATACTAAAACCATGCTGATAGAACATAACAAATTGGAACATAATGCAAGTAAGATGGAATATCACGAGCATTATTTCAAACACAAGATTAAACAGTATTTCTACCTAATACATTATATAATATAAAGTAAAGAACGGTATCTTAGAAAATTAATATACATTTTTGCAGCCAAATTTGATAAAACTTTATTATTGTATTTATTATTATTATTATTATTATTATTATTATTATTATTATTATTATTATTATTATTATTATTATTATTATTGGTATGGATAATAGTGATCAAAAGTGACTGTTAAAAATATGTCTTGACGAATGGCCGTATGAATATACAAAAGTAGTTTTATGACTTATCAGATACCGTTCTTTATTTTATATTATATAATGTATTAGGTAGAAATACTGTTTAATCTTGTGTTTGAAATAATGCTCGTGATATTCCATCTTACTTGCATTATGTTCCAATTTGTTATGTTCTATCAGCATGGTTTTAGTATTACTTTCTCCGTGGTGTCAGGAACGCGAAAGTCCACTGCCGGACTTACGAAAGTATGACACCTATCGCTATCTAGATGTTATCTAACTTATTCATTCTGGGACCCCAAAACACGCATTTTGGTAAAAGGAGTCAACATAAATTTTATTGTGACAATTTTTTCTTTACTTTGATAAAGTGTCGGCTTGTTATACAGGGCGTAACTACCAGGTGGAGGCGTACATCTCTCTCTCTCTCTCTCTCACACATTCAATGTGACCCGCACCATCACAGGGATTATTCTACGTTCAAAAGTATCATTGATAAAATAAGTGGAATACGATTATCAGTAGCAATTAAAGCTGATTTTGATGACATGTCTTAATAAGTGGGAGCCAAATCAGGTTGAGTCATTGAAACACCAACAATATACCACAACTGCACCCCCCCTCCCCCCCCCATATTACTCTCGACCATCGCTTATAGCAAGCAGTTTAGTCTTAGGCCTCGGTGACCTGGTGGTCTAGGGATAAGGTGTCAGACTTCTATGCTGGCGGCCGGGGTTCAATCCTCGGTCCCGGCAAAGATTTATCTGATTGCCAAACCCTTCCTTCACCTCTGACAAGACATCTTGTGAATGTAGGGAATGCCAGGTCGCCACCGTGGTTCGGATTCCACGTTAAACTGTAGGTCCTTCATTTAATCTCACAATCACCCTACCATTACACATTAGCGTAAGTGCGTATAACCCGAACGGGTAGTAAGACACAGTGCTAATAATAATAATCTTAAGCCTAGTCTATACTACAAGTGACTTGCTTGGAGGTTGGAGGATAGATGCCTGAACACACGGTATTTAGTCTGCTGTGCATACTACAAGTAACTTGCTTGGAGGTTGGAGGCTAGAGGCTTAAACACACGGTATTTAGTCTGCTGTGCATACTACAAGTGATTTGCTTGGAGGCTAGAGGCCTGAACACACGGTATTTAGCCTGCTGTGCATACTACAAGTGATTTGCTTGGAGGTTGGAGGCTAGAGGCTTGAACACACGGTATTTAGTCTGCTGTGCATACTACAAGTGATTTGCTTGGAGGTTAGAGGCCTGAACACACGGTATTTAGCCTGCTGTGCATACTACAAGTGATTTGCTTGGAGGTTAGAGGCCTGAACACACGGTATTTAGCCAGCTGTGCATACTACAAGTGATTTTCTTGGAGGCTGGAGGCCTGAACACACGGTATTTAGCCTGCTGTGAATACTACAATTGACTTGCTTGGAGGCTAGAGGCTTGAACACACGGTATTTAGTCTGCTGTGCATACTACAAGTGATTTGCTTGGAGGCTAGAGGCTTGAACACACGGTATTTAGCCAGCTGTGCATACTACAAGTGATTTTCTTGGAGGCTGGAGACCTGAACACACGGTATTTAGCCTGCTATGCATACTACAAGTGATTTGCTTGGAGGCTAGAGGCTTGAATACACGGTATTTAGTCCGCTCTGCATACTACAAGTGATTTTCTTGGAGTCTAGAGGCCTGAACACACGGTATTTGGCCTGCTGTGCATACTCCAAGTGATTTGCTTGGAGGCTAGAGGCCTGAACACACGGTATTTAGCCTGCTGTGCATACTACAAGTGATTTGCTTGGAGGTTGGAGGCTAGAGGCTTGAACACACGGTATTTAGCCTGCTGTGCATACTACAAGTAATTTGTTTGGAGGTTGGAGGATAGAGGCCTGAACACACGGTATTTAGCCTGGTGTGCATACTACAAGTGATTTGCTTGGAGGTTGGAGGCTAGAGGCTTGAACACACGGTATTTAGCCTGCTGTGCATACTACAAGTGATTTTCTTGGAGGTTAGAGGCCTGAACACACGGTATTTAGCCAGCTGTGCATACTACAAGTGATTTTCTTGGAGGCTGGAGGCCTGAACACACGGTATATAGCCTGCTGTGAATACTACAATTGACTTGCTTGGAGGCTAGAGGCTTGAACACACGGTATTTAGTCTGCTGTGCATACTACAAGTGATTTTCTTGGAGGCTAGAGGCTTGAACACACGGTATTTAGTCCGCTGTGCATACTACAAGTGATTTGCTTGGAGGCTAGAGGCCTGAACACACGGTATTTAGTCTGCTGTGCATACTACAAGTGATTTGCTTGGAGGTTGGAGGCTAGAGGCCTGAACACACGGTATTTAGTCTGCTGTGCATACTACAAGTGATTTGCTTGGAGGCTGGAGGCCTGAACACACGGTATTTAGCCTGCTGTGAATACTACAGTTGACTTGCTTGGAGGCTAGAGGCTTGAACACACGGTATTAAGTCTGCTGTGCATACTACAAGTGATTTGCTTGGAGGTTAGAGGCCTGAACACACGGTATTTAGCTGGTGTGCATACTACAAGTAATTTGTTTGGTAGTTGGAGATAGAGGCCTGAACACACGGTATTTAGTCTGCTGTGCATACTACAAGTAATTTGCTTGAGGCTAGAGGCTTGAACACACGGTATTTAGTCTGCTATGCATACTACAAGTGATTTGCTTGGATGCTAGAGGCTTGAATACACGGTATTTAGTCGCTTCTGCATACTACAAGTGATTTTCTTGGAGTCTAGAGGCCTGAACACACGGTATTTGGCCTGCTGTGCATACTACAAGTAAATTTGCTTGGAGGCTAGAGGCCTGAACACACGGTATTTAGTCTGCTGTGCATACTACAAGTGATTTGCTGGTTGGAGGCTAGAGGCCTGAACACACGGTATTTAGTCTCTGTGCATACTACAAGTGATTTGCTTGGAGGTTAGAGGCCTGAACACACGGTATTTAGCCTGCTGTGCATACTACAAGTGATTTGCTTGGAGGCTAGAGGCCTGAACACACGGTATTTAGTCTGCTGTGCATACTACAAGTGATTGCTTGGATTGGAGGTAGAGGCCTGAACACACGGTATTTAGTCTGCTGTGCATACTACAAGTGATTTGCTTGGAGGCTAGAGGCTTGAAACACACGGTATTTAGTCTGCTGTGCATACTACAAGTGATTTGCTTGGAGGCTAGAGCTTGAACACACGGTATTAGTCTGCTGTGCATACTACAAGTGATTTGCTTGGAGGTTAGAGGCTTGAACACACGGTATTTAGTCTGCTGTGCAATACACAAGTGATTTGCTTGGAGGTTTGGGGTAGAGGCCTGAACACACGGTATTTAGTCCTGCTGTGCATACTACAAGTGATTCTTAGTTGGAGGCTAGAGGCTGAACACACGGTATTTAGCCTGCTGTGCATACTACAAGTGATTTGCTTGGGAGGCTAGAGGCTTGAACACACGGTATTTAGCTGCTTGCATACTACAAGTGATTTGCTTGGAGGTTGGGCCTGAACACACGGTATTTAGCCTGCTGTGCATACTACAAGTGATTTGCTTGGAGGCTAGAGGCTTGAACACACGGTATTTAGCCTGCTGTGCATACTACAAGTGATTTGCTTGGAGGCTAGAGGCTTGAACACACGGTATTTAGTCTGCTGTGCATACTACAAGTGATTTGCTTGGAGGCTAGAGGCTTGAACACACGGTATTTAAGCCCGCTGTGCATACTACAAGTGATTTCTTGGAGGCTGAGGCCTGAACACACGGTATTTGGCCTGCTATGCATACTACAAGTGATTCTTGCTTGGAGCATAGAGGCTTGAATACACGGTATTTAGTCCGCTCTGCATACTACAAGTGATTTTCTTGGAGTCTAGAGGCCTGAACACACGGTATTTGGCCTGCTGTGCATACTCCAAGTGATTTGCTTGTAGGCTAGAGGCCTGAACACACGGTAATTTAGCCTGCTGTGCATACTACAAGTGATTTGCTTGGAGTTGGAGGCTAGAGGCTTGAACACACGGTATTTAGCCTGCTTTGCATACTACAAGTAATTTGTTTGGAGGTTGGAGGATAGAGGCCTGAACACACGGTATTTAGCCTGTGTGCATACTACAAGTGATTTGCTTGGAGGTTGGAGGCTAGAGGCTTGAACACACGGTATTTAGCCTGCTGTGCATACTACAAGTGATTTTCTTGGAGGTTAGAGGCCTGAACACACGCCTGAACACACGGTATTTAGCCAGCTGTGCATACTACAAGTATTTTCTTGGAGGCTGGAGGCCTGAACACACACGGTATTTAGCCTGCTGTGAATACTACAATTGACTTGCTTGGAGGCTAGAGGCTTGAACACACGGTATTTAGTCTGCTGTGCATACTACAAGTGATTTGCTTGGAGGCTAGAGGCTTGAACACACGGTATTTAGTCCGCTGTGCATACTACAAGTGATTTGCTTGGAGGCTAGAGGCCTGAACACACGGTATTTAGCCTGCTGTGCATACTACAAGTGATTTGCTTGGAGTTGGAGGCTAGAGGCTTGAACACACGGTATTTATTCTGCTGTGCATACGACAAGTGATTTTCTTGGAGGCTGGAGGCCTGAACACACGGTATTTAGCCTGCTGTGAATACTACAGTTGACTTGCTTGGAGGCTAGAGGCTTGAACACACGGTATTAAGTCTGCTGTGCATACTACAAGTGATTTGCTTGGAGGTTAGAGGCCTGAACACACGGTATTTAGCCTGGTGTGCATACTACAAGTAATTTGTTTGGTTTGGAGGATAGAGGCCTGAACACACGGTATTTAGTCTGCTGTGCATACTACAAGTAATTTGCTTGGAGGCTAGAGGCTTGAACACACGGTATTTAGTCTGCTATGCATACTACAAGTGATTTGCTTGGAGGCTATAGGCTTGAATACACGGTATTTAGTCCGCTCTGCATACTACAAGTGATTTTCTTGGAGTCTAGAGGCCTGAACACACGGTATTTGCCTGCTGTGCATACTACAAGTGATTTGCTTGGAGGCTAGAGGCCTGAACACACGTATTTAGTCTGCTGTGCATACTACAAGTGATTTGCTTGGAGGTTGGAGGCTAGAGGCCTGAACACACGGTATTTAGTCTGCTGTGCATACTACAAGTGATTTGCTTGGAGGCTGGTAGCCTGAACACACGGTTATTAGCCTGCTGTGTGAATACTACAGTTGACTTGCTTGGAGGCTAGAGGCTTGAACACACGGTATTAAGTCTGCTGTGCATACTACAAGTGATTTGCTTGGAGGTTAGAGGCCTGAACACACGGTATTTAGCCTGTGTGCATACTACAAGTAATTTGTTTGGTAGTTGGAGGATAGAGGCCTGAACACACGGTATTTAGTCTGCTGTGCATACTACAAGTAATTTGCTTGGAGGCTAGAGGCTTGAACACACGGTATTTAGTCTGCTATGCATACTACAAGTGATTTGCTTGGATGCTAGAGGCTTGAATACACGGTATTTAGTCCGCTCTGCATACTACAAGTGATTTTCTTGGAGTCTAGAGGCCTGAACACACGGTATTTGGCCTGCTGTGCATACTACAAGTGATTTGCTTGGAGGCTAGAGGCCTGAACACACCGGTATTTAGTCTGCTGTGCATACTACAAGTGATTTGCTTGGAGGTTGGAGGCTAGAGGCCTGAACACACGGTATTTAGTCTGCTGTGCATACTACAAGTGATTTGCTTGGAGGTTAGAGGCCTGAACACACGGTATTTAGCCAGCTGTGCATACTACAAGTGATTTGCTTGGAGGATAGAGGCCTGAACACACGGTATTTGGCCTGCTGTGCATACTACAAGTGATTTGCTTGGAAGTTGGAGAATAGAGGCCTGAACACACGGTATTTAGTCTGCTCTGCATACTACAAGTGATTTGCTTGGAGGCTAGAGGCCTGAACACACGGTATTTGGCCTGCTGTGCATACTACAAGTGATTTGCTTGGAGGCTAGAAGCTTGAACACACGGTAGTTAGTCTGCTGTGCATACTACAAGTGATTTGCTTGGAGGCTAGAGGCTTGAACACACGGTATTTAGTCTGCTGTGCATACTACAAGTGATTTGCTTGGAGGTTGGAGGATAGAGGCCTGAACACACGGTATATAGTCTGCTGTGCATACTACAAGTGACTTGCTTGGAGGCTAGAGGCCTGAACACACGGTATTTAACCTGCTGTGCATACTACAAGTGATTTGCTTGGAGGCTAGAGGCCTGAACACACGGTATTTAGTTTGCTTTGCATAGTACATGTGATTTGCTTGGAGGCTGGAGGCACACGTTATTTAGTCTGCTGTGCATACTACAAGCGGCTCGAGGGTTGCTGCGAACCAAGCCCTCTAGGGAACCCGCAAAGTAATTTAACAATAAAATCGTTCAGCAGCCAGGCGGCGGCCATTATGTGAACAACAATCGTTTTCTATTTTATTTATAATAATGGAGATTGAAAAGCTTGTTAGTGCTGTGTTCCAAAGAAGACCCCAGTGACGTCCTCCACAAGAATGTGGGAGTACTAAAAAAGGTTATGGGACGAAATATGTGGAGAATTAAGCATTCCATATTATTTATTATTAATACATGTATCAAATATTAATATATGAAGACTAAACATTCCAAGTTAATACATTTTTTGTTATTATGTATTAAATATTAACATTAGACAAAATATTTTCTGTAAGGTCGTAGTGATTTCGCCAAGGAACATTTCCTACTCCGTCAAAGTATCTTAAGGTTTCCCTGATTCGAACAACATTATTCTGGGAATGTTGTAATATGTATGTTCGTGATATACCTATATTTAATATAGATGGACAACTTAAATAAGCATAGTCCTGCTGATGATGTGTTCTGTTTAGTTACGTGCGGGAACATTATGTTGAAAATTTCCTCAAATAAATTTGTTGACATGCGCTAGCACAAAAAAATAAATGTTTCTTACTATCGAATATTAGCGTAAAATGTAATACAAATATCGCTTGACTCTATTCGGTAAGGAGAGGATGAACCCAATATTTACATACTACTGGCTCTTTCAATAGTCCTTCAGCTTC
This sequence comes from Timema cristinae, assembly GCA_039000515.1. Classification (NCBI taxonomy): domain Eukaryota; kingdom Metazoa; phylum Arthropoda; class Insecta; order Phasmatodea; family Timematidae; genus Timema; species Timema cristinae. Next base: position 80,668 of record JBCFYV010000168.1, on the reverse strand, counting down.
AAGCGCTCAAATAGTTTTCAAGTTGTAAAACATTACTTGTCAGTTATTTGTTTACCTACTGCTGCGGGCGAGCTGGCAGGATGTCCTATCCCTATCACTGGCCGCAATCCACCACAAGAAGCACCTACAGGCCTACTTCACACCGTCACCCACTACACATGTTATCATCAATTAAAATACATTAATGCGTAAAAGTAAAAATATAGAAATAACCCTCCGGCAGTTATTCTCAGTTTACTAAACCAGAGCTGCTACTTTTTCATTCTTATTAAAATAGTCATAATATTATAATAATATAACAACAATATTAATATTTCATTGAAATTAATATTATAAATATGTCATTGTGTACACTTCATATGAATGTCTGGTTATACTAAATTTCAGTCCCACACATTAACTACTTTACCTTAACAATGGAACTCAAAAATCATAAAATAGCAAGTTTGACTCCTTATAGCTAGCTAGTGCTCTATGATGATTTGAAATCAATAGATCACTATTTTTATATCTCATGATTATACACTTGTTAAAAGTGTGGAGTGAAATGTTGATGGTCGACTGACTGGTGGGGATGTAGGGGACGCGAGATAAGGTAGGTTTATTTCAAGTTTCGTATAAAAACTGCAAGAATCCCTGACCTTTCTCTCGTTTCCTGCACTCCCTCCTTAATGTATTCAACGCGAGAAATAAACAGACTTTGCCCCATTTTACTATTTCGTGTGGCCGGTTTTAGAGAGAGCGTGTACTGTCAGGCCATATTCCAGTGCTGAAAATGTGTATTTCAAACGATAGTTGTCGTGAACATCTGTCCTGTCTCCGTCGGTCCTCACGACACAATACATTCTTTTCCCAGCTCACCAATGGGTCGTGACCCGCAATTTGAAAAACATCGATAATAGTGAGGAAGGGGGAGGGGGTTCTATTCTTAGACAAAAAAAGTAGTTTCACCCCCTATCTCTCTCCCTGTGAGTTATTTGTGCACTTAGTATCGAAATGTGTGTGGTAAATTAATGGTTTTCCTGTCGTAATAACTCCTCTTTATTCAGTAGTTGTAGAACAGCTACTTTTCCAGACTTGATGATAGGATTAATAATTTCCGTACCATCTGGACAGGAAGCGGACATTTTGAAGTGCGCACACTCAGCTGGTTGGATGATGACTTAAACATTTTTAAACTGTTTTTAGTTGTTTTAGTTCAGATTCCATAATCTCAAAGGTTGATGATATCATAGTACACTTCTCCCTAAAAGTGTTTCTCTCCCGTGTACTTTGCCTAACCCTTTGACGTTAATCAATCCAGATCTCTCGAGATGAGTAATAAATATTTATTTTTTTAACTCACTATGTTCCAGTGTTGCCATTCGAATCCGTGATATTTTTTAGTCATCAACCAACATGTTGCCCTTTCCTTGTTTATCAATTCCGACCATTCGCACGGGGATAATAAAATATCATTTAAATGGGAGTATACGCAAGTCACCTCATTATAAAGAAATTACCCCTTCAATAAGTCTCCTTGCACGTCGATAAATATGGTGAAATTAAAAAAACTATTTTGCGTTTGGGTTCATACTTTATTCATGCCTTTTTTGTTACTGGGGTATATTCCACAAATCTGTCGTGAGTAATGAGGCAGAAAGTGTAGGTATTTGCGGGGTAGCGTTTACTCTGGCAATTATCTTGTCAAATATAGGCATTATAAATTACATTTAGGGAAATTTCGACAATCTTGGCTCCATTAGGCACAGATGAGAAGAAAGAATGGGTAGTATCGGCCTGTTCCCCATTAATGTAAGACCCGTTGGCAATATTACAATAATTGATTCTGACCCGAATGGCCCGCAGAATTTAGACCTATTTCGGAGATAAATGTTGTTTGATGGGTTCCAGTTTCACTTTTTCAAACCCTAGCAGAAATCCAAAAGTATCGTCTTTGTTGAAATCTATCTTTTGATCACAGACTATGAAGCATCGTAATTTATTTGAATTAGATAATATTGACTTGAGTTATAACCAGGGCTGTGGAGTCGGTAGGCTAAACCTACGACTCCGACTCCGATCTAACTCCTCTACTTTTTCTACTCTCCGACTCTGACTCCGATTTCACAGCCCTGGTTATAACCACAATTCGTTCTAAATATTGTGTTAGTTCATCGAGTATATAGGCCTCCTCAGGTATTTTATATAATAATTGATTCCCGCAATAAAGTTTTGAGTTTTACTGTCGATGCTGGGTATCGAATTGACGTTTGAAAAGTAATCAATCCAATAACTCAGTTCCTTTCCAAAAGCACGATGGAAGGGAAATAGTTTGCGCTCAAATTTGAGCTATCTCCACTCAGCTTAAGTGTTATAAACATTCTTGATAAAGTTCGTTAAGTGCTTCATTATTCAAACAAAAAATAAGAAAAGCTCCAGCAAATTTAAATATATTCCGCTTGATAATGTTTACAATATTATTGTATTCTATATTACTATATTACTACCTTGAAGATGATGGACAAGTTCCTTGGGTGGTCTTAAATCACCTTAACTATAAGAGTATTCTGAGTTCATAGCCCGTTTCGTATACGCCACGTGAGCTTTCTGTGAGCGCTTGTCTAGGAAATTATTAGATTAGTTTTTTAGATATGACCTCAAGTACATCCTCTTACCTGCTTTTTCCCCATGGTGATGGCTTTCTCCATTTTGTTATGTCTTTGGGCCTCATTTAATTGTTTTTATCTTCCTTCGAAGCCCTTGGCAGATAATCCGGCTAAAAGAGGGATTAAAGGAATAAAACCTCTCATCTTGCATCCTTTTCGTTTCTTAAGAGGTTCCAGTGCGGCCTATAGCTTAATAGAATTTGTGTTACTCCTTCCTATTCACAATCCAGCCCCATCTTAATTTGAGCAAAAACACACAAAACACGCCGTTTATATAATAAGTTAGGCACCTTCCAGACTTGTTATTAACAACTTTTAATCTATCCATGGAGTACTTTGATCACCGACTAGATCGCACAATTTTACTACTGGAACAGCATCCACAATATTTACCAACGGCTGTAGCTTGTCTATCGTGATCCGCTCTACAAACGCTTATAAATACAGTTGGCCAAGTGGCACCCCTATATATTCACCCCCAACCCCACTGATCGATCTGTCACGTGGTCACATGCCATGCCCATAATATATTCTTGGACTATTCCCTTATCGATATGTCTGGCCGCAAAAACGGTGTCAGGGCTGAGTCATAGATTATGACATCATCAAGGTTGCGACGTCACCCGCGGACTATTCCTGTTTCGACATGTGGAGTTTGAGTCCAAAAATAGATTCTGACGTCATAAGGGATGCGTCATTCTGGGTATAGGGACTGACCGGATCTCTCTCAGTCTATGTGTAACTTCCATCGAGAGAGGATCCATGGCACGCTCTCCAGGGGCTTAGGTCACCAACCGATGAAATGTGACAGTGGCAAATTTGAAACTAACGTCCTCCCAGGGATTTCAAACAATGGGCTACACTCCCCATAAGAAATCACGGATACCCGACATGAGTTTTTTTTTATGGTGTGGTGCGTGATCGAGTAACATACACCACTTTTGAACAGATATAAAGTAAAATGGGTGTTGATCTACTAGGTCGTACACTCTACTAACCTCTCACTCTAGCATTCCATTGTTGACTTCACTAGTTAGCAAGTATTACATTGTTGGATGAAATTTTATTTTATAAATTCACATTAAATTGAAATAGTCCTCATTGAACATTGTATGAAGGAACTACATGGTGCGAACTATCGTATTTGACAGGGATAAGAGATACTTTTAACTACTCACATGTGTTCATAATGTAATCTGCATCTGTCTCTTTTGATATATATTATCACATTTGTAATAGCATAGTGAAATATTATCAATGATGACTCGAAAAGAAGTATAATCTTTTTAAAAAACCTTTCCTAACGTATGTGTGTGTTTACATAGTTTTTTTAGTGTTTTTTTTATCTATATTAAGACATGTCTTACTCGTTTCAGGGGTCACATAATTCAAGGCGTCACTCTCACAATAGACTTGACTTCCGTTGGTGGGAATACCAGGGTTTGAATCCCTGTCAAGTAAGCTTATCCTCCACACATAGGTTCCTGACATTGAATTAAAATAGAAGATATTTCTTTGGCCCTCTTTTGGCGATGATCTGTGCCAGGAATACTTTTCACTAGTTTGGGAGAGAATTACGAATACAACTAAATGGTTATTACCACAAATCATTGTTTAGATTATCCTGCAAGATGTAGGCTAGATTTAATGCAGCAGCTAGACAAAAACTCATGATATTTAATATGCATATTATTACTGGGAAAAATACCAGTTTAATCAACTATTCCTGTGGGGCCTTACTATCAATCATATTTCATTAACAATATAACAATACATTCGAAGAAAGAAGATACATTGTTGTGTTGTTCTTAGCTCTGCACATATATTAACTTTGTTCTCGAGTGCCGTGACCCTTTATTAGAAAACAGTGGTTGTAGCAAATGAGAATATCTGTCAGGAAAGTGAACAAAAGAAGTGGCGATAGCTGGGACGACGCTCCTCGTTCATTGAGATGTTTTCGTCGTTGAGGTTGCCCAGCCTGCGATCTCGCGTCAAGAGGAACAGCACTGCCGAAAGATCGTCCATCCCTTCAGGACCGCAAGCTAAGAGAGGAAGCAAATGTGAGTGAACCTATCATTCAATATATGAGAAAGTTCTTGAGCCTTAAATGGAGGTGGTATGGCTCCCCTTTATCAACTGGTTTGTGTTATTGTTAAGTTGGTTCCATGTCAAAAGCTTATTTCTAATAAATAACACTAGTGAACAAGTGTAGAGTTTTTCTCGATAACATTTGCTGTTTTATTATAAATCAGGTGTACTAATTATGAAAACTACAAGAACAACGTTGTGGCACGTACAGTCTTTATGGTACAGGAATATGCCCCATATTAGTAAAACATTGTTTCTTGCCTTTGTTAGTAAGGGTCGATGTATTGAAAGCGTTAATAATAGATATCCTGTTTGATAAATTGAGAATACAGCCTATAATGGTATAGATTAATAATTTTCGATCATGTTTTTTACTCATTAAACCTTAAATTTAAAGAAACTGCATAAAAAGATTAGTTTACGGGGTCTTTATTTTCTTTATGTGAAGTTTCATCTTCGTTGATAAACCAGAAGTGATCGCCTATAATTGCCAGATCCCAACTACTTTGATAATGATGCTCGGTATATCCCTTCCCCGATGAAATCATTTCATTTTGTTTATCACCATGTCTATCTACCTGTTTAGGTTCTACAAATATACAGTATGATAATTACACCATTTGCGTAGAAGTAGAGTGGAAAACCAACCACAGTACACCAAACCGGTACTCTATCTCCGTCATCAGCAGGCCATCCAACACTAAGGTGACGCCTAAAGCCCCATCTACAAAGTCCGTAAGCTCCGCATCCTTATAGTCCTTAATTGTCCTTAGACATGAAAATAGCGTCCAAACAGTCCATATTCATTATCACGTGACCCTGCTAACCAATGAGAAAGTTGTAAACAACTTCCAATTAAATTCTTCCACAGGAAATTTTCTAGAGCTAGGCCCAAACAAATGTCATCTGTGCAGCAGGCGATATCCCAGCTGAACAAAACTAGCTACATAACACATTTTGATAAAACGTCCAGGTTAGGCTACATTTGAAAGGTAAGTTAAGTTCAGTCACTAAAATATATTTAAACAGGAAATAGTTAGTCAAATTGCTATGATAATGCCATTGGGACACGCGTGCAAGCTTACTTTGCAGTGATGATAGTACTTAGCAGTCTGTATTGTCTAGTCCTTAGAAAGTTAAAGTTGTGTCAACGTCTACGTAGTGCTAAGTACGGTACTATGGACTTAAGAATAATCTGTGAACGTGGAGATGATCTCTGGCGGAACACTACACACCTCACGGATACGGAGTCTGTAGACGGGGCATTCAGCCACTGAAGCTGGAAGTTCCTTTTGTTCATCACCAGCGGTTTCTAGGTTTTTAGGAAAAGAATATCAGGTGTGAATGTAAATTGTATTTTAAATACATCCGACATCATAGCTTTTAGAAGTTCTGTAATAGGTCTTATGGGATGTTGGGGTAATGGTCCTGCCTTTTACGGCCAGAAAACCGCGATCCACTGATTTTAATAATTAAAATGAAACCAATTAATTTGAGTTCAGTTACCTTTCAAAATTTTCTTTGTACCTAACTTTTCTTGTGTATATGATACTTAGGCTACCTACTGCACAGAGAGTAAAAGCCTTAATTATGTTTCAAACTTTTCACAACATTATTTATAACCCCCACTTTATGGGTAGAGGAGGGAACAACACATTTTCCAAAATTCTTCAAGGGAGCATTGTTAACATTATGTTATCTTGCTTGTCAGTCCTTTGCCCTTAGTATATGTTTTTAAGTTGCTCGAAGATCCTACGAGCATTTGCGACAACACTATTTTTAAAATACAATCTAAAGTCCAAGTAAATGCCTATTCCCTTTCAGATACCCAAACATCTTCCAACAATACGTCTAATAGTTTATTTTTACTTAAGTGGCTACGGTTGTGGGTCTTGTTGACCGCTATTAATGGTGGTCAGCATCACGCGACAAAAAATCTCGGGGCATGCTGGATGAAGATGGTTTTGTGGGGTTACGAACAGTTGAATTGGGAGTAGGGATGGGTTGTGAAATCCCAACCTGTTCCTGTATCACTGCTAGTCTGACGTCACATTCACAGCCTGCTCCTGACAGACAGGCGAAAGGAGATGTTTCTTTTTTGTCACTGGCCTGTTTGAAACGTTCCACCTATTATTGTATGTATGCCCATTAGTTTTCCCCGAGCTTCTATTGTTTCCTCTCGGCCAAGGCTGGATCGTTACAATATTGTACGGTAGATGACAGCAAAAAACATTTACGTATTAGTAGTGTTTATCAACGCTTTTCATTTCTCCTCGTCTCTGTCACAAGCAACGCTGGAACAGGTCCAGAGCAACCTTGTTCCTTTATGCTCCGGATATATTTTGGAGCAGTCGTACAGTGGGAAAGAAGTGGATAGTTTGTGTTCTTGTCACAGCACTTAGAGAGTTTTTTCTGAATAGTGTATCCCAGATTAGGGCAGGATACCACTATAAGCGGGGGGATTTATGTCCCCCAAACACACAAAACATATAACCTTGTCGGTATATACTCCGCGGGTGCCCTTCTCCGTAGCACTAGGCAACCCGCACACTATCACCGATCTTGGCCTTTAGGCCGGCATACCCCGCTACCTCCTCCCACCCCCTAGTCTCACACGACTAGGAGGGGGGTCACGAATCCCCTGATTTGACTCCTAGGTCACCTGCCAACGTCGACAAAGGGGTTCACGACCGTCCCTTATTCGGTGGTAGGGATGGGCAGGAGCGTCGTAATGGCTGATGCCCCGGACGATCTGGCTAATGCCCGACTGAAAAATCTCTCCGTCGGCCCGCGGATACGGCTTTCCAAGGATGGGAGGCCTGACATGGTCAGGAGAACGCGGTTTGGAATGTGGGGCGGGGCCCCAAGGATCAAGCGAAGGAACCGGTGGTATACGGTACGGAGATGATTGTACCTGTATCTGGGTAAATAGGAGAATACGGGAGTGGAAAATAGAAGGATGTACATCACACAGAGCAGAAAAAGTCTGATCTTGTGGCCGTATTCCAGCGGACTGGCTGGGCGCAAAAGTGGATCCAGCTTCAACATGACGAACCTGGCCCTACCTTCCGCCGAACGCAGGTGCGGGTCCCAACTGGATTTCGCATCCAGGGTCACCTCCAGCCACCGGACTCTTTGTGACCACTGGACTGCGACACCCTCCTCTCGAAGTGGCTGCAGGGGGCCCGTTCCCCGACGTTTGAACATGATAGCCTTCGTCTTTTTGGACTGGATAGTCAGGGAACGTGATCGAAGGTAGGCCAACAGGATCGGTGAGAGGCAGGAGCCCTGGGGGACCCCTGCTCAAATTGGATGATGGGAAAAAAGGGTGTTCTCGACTCCCACTCTGAAGGAGCGGTTGGTGAGGAAGGAACTGAGGAGATGGAGTATGGGTGGCGGGATACCCGCCCCGGCGAGAGCGGTGAGATGCCCACGGTGGCTGACGCTGTCGAAGGCCCCTTTGACGTCCAATACCACGAAAACCATCCGGGCCCCGGCGTTGAACGCGCTGGTCACCAGGTTGACTACCTTGGCGACCGCGTGGGTCGTCGACAGGCCCTTCCGAATGCCAAATTGGTGATCCGGCAGGAGGGGGTTCACCTCCTGCCAGGCCTCCAATCTATCCAGGATTATTCTCTCCGCCAACTTGCCGACGCAAGAAAGGAGGGAGATCGGTCTGTAGGATGCCGGGTAAGCGGGGGGCTTCCCCAGCTTACGGACAGGGACGACGTACACCGCCTTCCACTGGTCCGGGAAGTAGAGCAGCGTCAGGATGGCGTTGAGAATTCGGAGAAGGACGAATGCCTTGCGAGGAAGGTGGGTAAGGAGGAGGGGGAAAACCCGGTCGAGCACCGGGGCGGATGAGGATTTCAGCCCCCCCAGGGCCCAAGACAAATCGTGGGGGGTGACCAATCGAAGGTCATGATATGGAAGGTGTCCCTCTGTACCGTCTTTCACCCTCATCTATTTAAAACAAATGGAGCGTGCAGGAGAGCAGAAGAGATACAAGAAAATAATTTTGACAAGTTTATTAGTTATATCAAAAATAACAAACACAGTAAAATGTCAAAGTATAGCTAAATAGCTGAAAATATTCATAATAGGAATTTGCTCTATTAAAGATATGACCCAGAGATTACAAAATTAAATTTAGAGTTAAAGTTCAGTTCAGGGTCCGTTCAAGAAATCCGACCCGTGGATACCTGGTTACAAGTTCATTGGTGAGGTTCGCCTATAATGTCAATATTTCGAGATACTAATTTGTAGAGTCCTCGTACTAACCCTAGCAGCCTAAGCACATACATGCTATACATTTACCTCTCCACTCATTATCAATATGAAGTTAAGCCCTAACTGGCTATAGGTAACAATTCAGCATGATAGCCCAAAATAAAGTTGACTCTATTAGACCGCAAGGCCGTCATTTTCATTACCTTACGTAACTGAGCTTAACTACATATAAACAAGATTAAATTTCATGAGCTGAAGCTTTAGTTACATTTTATCAAACCCTAAACTAGTAAACCTTATATCACTATACGTTACTAAGTTCAAATACCTATACATACAACTATGGTTAAACCTCATATGTTGTTATTTTAATAACCTTAACATCTGCTCGCCAGTATATCATAGACTTATAACTCAAGTCTAACCTACTATACAATTTTAGGACCAATTCTATTAATGTTTCGGCTAGAAGAATCCTATGAGGCACATCAACAATACATGGTGTCTGAGAGACGACAATCCTACTCATTTAATATTTACATAAAGAACCTGATAATTTAAATTTAAATACAGAGCCATGCTCTCAGCCTAAAAATCAGAGACACAACCAAATTCCAAGTTAACGTCAGATACGCCATAATGGCTGTCCCCATTATTTAACTCCAATGATTGCTCTCAATAACAATTTCAGTCTAACCTACGCTAACATAACGCCACCAAAACGTGTTTACGCCTAACACATAAAGTATAATAAAGTACCAAAGTTTAGTTTCATATAAAGATTATTTTACACCCCGGTTGAATGCACCCCAAGTATGACCGATTAAGGTAAGAGTGAAGATAGCACTTAAGGTGCACCAAAAGGATCTAAGTAAATTTTGACAAGCCGTGGATACGCCACTTAAATCCCATTAGTCATGAACTAAGTTAAATCTCTCGAAGTTAAGCCTAAACGGTAAATTTAGAAAACAGTTCCCCCCCATAATAATGCCAAAAGGAATTTCAAAGAATAAGTAATCCCAGAAGAGACGTCGGAGAACACCCTTACCTTAATGAGCCTGTGGTATAGTTAGTAGAGATTAGAAGCATACAGTCCTTTTTATACGATTTGTGAGCGTCGATTCTGACCTCAGAGAGGGGGAAATGAGGGAAGGAATAAATGAACGAAAGGAAACGAGCAGCGCTCAGGTGGAGAAAATGGCAGCTCTGGGGTTTTAAAGATAGCGCTGATAGCATTTAATTTTAGGAGAACCGGAAACAGCTCAAGTCAAGTTCGACGATTTCTTCTTGGTGGGCGGGCCTTAATCACAGTCGAAGTGAAGAGAGCGGCCCCACTCTCAGTGTCCGTTGGGTTTTCTCGAGTGCGTGCGTGTCCAAGGCGAGCGGAAAGTGGGCCCGTTCAACAGGCAGTTGGTGAGTTTAGACCCATATTACTTGGTGTTGAATTGGTTGAGCTCGTACTCGTTTGTAAGATCGTTACACCTCGACTGGGGGAAGGAAGGGATGTTCAGGAAGCTCCACAGCAGGAGGGTCCGGATATCTCACCGGTGAACCCGGCCGCCGCGCGACTCGGTCCGAGTCGGCGGACGCTAAACCGCCCGCCACGCGCAGCTCAGGAATTAGATTTCTCCTGTGACACATCCCCTTCAGATGGCGCCACAGGAAGAGATCCTCGGTATCTAGATCTTTGAGCTTCCTGCACTGAGCCTCCACCCGCCACCAACGGAGTAGCCACCGGCAGCGGGAACGAAGGATTCTATAGACCTTTCTGACTCTAAGTAGGTGAGACCGCTGCCACGGGGCTCGCGTCCTGTCGTGGAGCCGCATCTCATCCAGGATGACTGGGGGTAAGGGAGGGCCCAAGGGGGGAAGTCGTCTCACAGGAATAGAGGAAGACATGGCGGAGAGGAGAGCTGACGCGAAGAGATGGGCTTGGCGGTACAACTCCACGACGTCGGGGATGGGCGCAGTGGAAAGAACCACACGGGCTAGCCTATCCTGGAATCTAGGTCGGTCCGCGCGTCTATAATTAAAATTGGCAGGAGAATCGATGGGGAGTGGAATAAATTGCAAGTCGCCGGTCACAGGGTTGTGGTCAGAGGGGAAAGAAATTGTTTCCACATGCTCAGGATGAGGTCGAGGAGACTGGGAAGGTGATAGGGGTGTTTTGGGAGATAGGAGGGTAGGGGGGACGGTGGACGAAGAGGCCGTGTCCTTCGGCGAATAGGCGGACGATGGCACCCCTGGGGTTAACGCCAGCACAGCCCCAAGAGGTGTGTCTGGCATTTTAGTCGCCCCTCAGCACAACGCTGGTGTCGTGGCCCCGAAAGACCGCAAGATCCACCGCCGAAGTCGGGACCACGGGAAGACCGTAGACAGTCGCGATCGTGATCGAATACGCGGCACCTAGCAGCCTCACCACGACGACCTCAAAGGACGCGAGTCCTGAGACGGCCACCCTGTGATGCTGCAGAGTCGCCCGAGCTAACAGGGTCACGCCTCCCCCCCCCCCCCTCCCCGGTGACCACAACGGTCCGCCTGGTGGCAGAGGAACCCCGGAATCTGGAAGTCGTAGGCCTCCGTGAACCACGTCTCGGTAAGGAAAGAGATGTCGATGGCGTAGTCGGACATTAACTGGAGAAGTTCTGGGACTGTGTGGGCAAGTGACCCACAATTCCAGAGGAGGGTTTATAAATATAATACAACCTAAAACTAATTCAGAGAAATGGGGTAGCGGTTCTCAGTCCGTCTTGAAGGTGGACACAGACAAGTATGAGATGGGACGCTCTCGGCGGATCCGCCCAGCTTGCAGTACCTCTGGGTTCCACTAGAGGGATCTCGTCTTCAGTTTTAGTGTGGATCTTATCGTGGTGGTAAAGGGGCGAGGTATTTCTTACTGAATCACATATACAAGAAATATTTCCATATAACAAAACCATAAATATAGTTTTAAAATACGATACATTCCATCTTGATACTAAATCAATCAAAACAACACTTTAATACTATAGTTTAAAAAATACTTGTACACACTCTCACATATCTTGTGTACATAAATTCATATCAAGCAATAATACACAATCTGTATACTTATAAATAAATATCGTCATCATACATACAACACATATACATACTTACACATACATAATCACACATACATATATTACCAAACAGTCTTACACTACATGTACTAAAACATTCATACATACATACACCATAATACATACACACAACATACATACATACACACATAACATATACATACAAACACATCAACATCTTATACATACTACAACACATCATACATACACACCTGACATACATAATACATACATACACATACATACATACACACTACATACATACAATACATACAACATACACACATACACACATATTACATACATCACATACATACATACATACACACATACATACAACAAACATACATACATACATACAACACTACTAACAACATACATACATACAACATAATACATAACATACATACACACATACACATCATAACACACTACAACATACATACACATCACATACATACAACATACATACAACATACATACATACAACATACATACATACAATACACACATAACACATACATACATAATCATACATACATACATACAACAACATAATACATACATACATACATACATACACACAACATCACATACAACATCATACATACATACATAACATACATACAATAAACATACATACAACATACATACATACATACACACATACATACATACATACATACACAATACACACATAACATACAATACAACATACATACACACATACATACATACACACAACATACATACACACATAACATACACACATACATAACACATACACACATACATACATCACAACATACATACACAACATAATACATACAACATACATACATACATACAATACATACAACATACACATCATACACACATACATACAATACACACATACATACATACATACAAACATACAAACATACATACATACAAATACATACATACATACACATACACATACATACAACATACATACAACAACATACATACATACATACATACATACACATACAACATAAATACATACATACATACATACATACATACATACACACATACATACACACATACATACATACATACAACAATACATACATACAACATACATACAATACATATATACATACACACATACATACATCACATACATAAACATACATACATACATACATACATACAATACATCAACATACATACATACATACAACAACAACACATACAAACATACACACATACATACATACATACATATACACATACTACATAAATACATACATACATACATACATACAACACACATACATCCATACATACATACATACATACACACATACATACATACACACATACATACAAACATACACACATACATCCATACATACATACATACTTACATACACCATACACATATACATAATACATACATACATACACACATACTTACATACATCACACATACATACACAAATACATACAACATACAATACACATACACACATACATACATACACACATACATATATACACACATACATACACACATACATATATACATACATACACACATACACACACATACATACATACATACACAATACATACATAAATACATACATACACACATACACACATACATACATACACACATACATACATACACACATACACACATACAACATATACACATACACACATAAACACATACATACATACATACATACATACACACATACATATATAATATATAATATATATATATATATAATACATACAACATACAACATACATACATACATACACACATACATACATACACACATACATTCATACACACATACATACACATATACACAAATACATACATACACTTATACATACATACACACATACATAAATACATACATACATTCACTCATACACACATACATACATACACACATAAATACATACACACATACATACTTACATACATACATACATACATACATAAATACATACATACACACATACACACATACATACTTACATACATACTTACATACACACATACATACACACATACATACACACATAAATCCATAGATACATACTTACATACACACATACTTACATACATACATACATACATACATACATACTTACATACATACTTACATACATACATACATACATACATAAATACATAATTACATACACACTACATATACATACATACAAACTAATACATACACTACTCATACATACTACAACAACAAAACAATACATACACATACAACATACAATCAACAACACATACAACATACAATACATACATACATACATACATACAAACACAACTACATACATACATACATATACATACATAACATACATACACACACACAACCTACATACATCATACATACACACATAAACATAACATACACACAAACATACATACATACATACATACATACATACATACACAAAAACATAATCATACATACATACATACATACATACATACATACATACATATACATAACATACATACAACATACATACTAACAACATACAATACAAACATACATACATACATACAAAACATAACATACATACATACTAACAAAACATACATACAATACATACATACATACATAACAACACATACAATACATACATACATATACAACATACACATACAATACACATACATACATACAAACATACATAACACAATACATACATTACACATAAACATACTTACATAATCATACATACATACATACATACACATACATACATACTACATACATACATACAAATACATACATAACAACATACAAACATACATACACAACATACAATACAACATACTACATCACATACATATTACAACAACATACACTACAACATACATACACACATCATACATAACATACATACAACAACATACATACATACATACATACTACAACATAATAACACATCACAATAAAAAAACACATACATACATACAACATAATACATAAAACTACATACAAATAATACAAATACATACATACATAACATACTACACAACTACATAATAATACACATACATAAACAATACATATACATACATAACATACAAACTAATACTACATACACAATACATACATACAATACATAATAAAATAAACATACATAATACATACATACTACAATACAACATACATAACATACATACATACATAATACATACAACAACATACATCATACAACATACATACATAATACTACATACATACATACATATTAATACATACTACATCATAAACATACATACATAAACATACATACAATAACACTACATACATAACATACAACAACATACATACAAATAATACAACATACACATACATACAACATACAACATACAATACATAATACAAAATACATACATACTACATACATACATAACATACAAATACATAACAACATAAACATAACCATACATACAACTAACATAACATACAAACATACAATACACCAACATACATACAACATACTACTACAACATAAAATACAAACAATACATACATACAAACAATACAACAATACATACATACATACATACATACATACATACACACATACACACATACACACATACATACATACACTCATACACACATACATACACACATACATACATACACACATACACCCATACATACACACATACATACATACACACATACATACATATATACATTCATACATAACTACATACATGCATACACACATACACACATACATACATATTTACATACATTTATACATACATACACACATACATACACACATACATACATACATACATACATACATACATACACACATACATACATACACACATACATACATACATACATACTTACATACATACTTACATACATACATACATACATACATACATACATACATACATACATACATACACACATACATACATACATACACACATACACACATACACTCATACACACATACATACACACATACATACATACACACATACACCCATACATACACACATACATACATACACACATACATACATACACACATACATACATATATACATACATACATAAATACATACATGCATACACACATACATATATACATACATACACACATATATACATACATACACACATACATACATACATACACACATACATACATACATACATACATACATACATACACACACACATACACACATACAAACATACATACATACACACATACATACACACATACATACATACACACATACATACATACATTCATACATACAATCATACATATATACATACATACTAACATACATACATACATACATACACACATACATACATACTTACATACATTCATACATACATATATATATACATACATACATACATACACACATACATACACACATACATACATACATTCATACACACATACACACATACACACATACATACATACATTCATACACACATACATACACACATACATACATACATACATACATAAATACATACATACATACATACATACATACATACACACATAAATACATACACACATACATACATTGAAACACACATGTTGCCTTTTGAGATCACAGTTTATTTCCTCTTTGGACATTGACATAAATGAAAATCATACAAGTTCTCCTCTTTCTCTGGCTCGTACCTTCCTTGCGCATTGCAAGCGAGCCGTTTCATAACTCAAGCCGAGCGAAGTGACGGAACAGTCCCCCGCCAACTCACTCGGCCAAGCTCTAGCGACCGGCTCAGTAACTACAGCCTGCGCCGCACAACTGCGCGGAAGTACGACAGGGGCGGGGAGGGATAGTGGCCTCACCGTCACACACTCCCCCTCTCCCTCTCCAACGAGAAGAAGTTCGCCAGATACAATATTTTAACACAAGCTAATACACTAGACTAGGCTTAATTCTACAAACTAAGAAAGCGTTCCAGCTGGAAACACTTACCTCAACACCAATTACATTAAATAAATTTACAATATCACAACTATGATAGTCTTTCCATGAAAACATTTAGTATAACAATAAGGAAGGGTGAAAGTTCTCAGTTTTGATTTGTGAACACATTTTGTAAAATATGGAACAAGACGCCACCTTGTTCAAACACCACTGTCCAGCCGTGAGAAAATAAATATAAACCGCGCCACTTCTGTGCGCGTTGATCACCTGACCTGTCTGTCACACTTGGCACGTGGCCCGTTCACACGTTTGAGTTAAGTCTTTAAGATGCACTAGAGACCCAGATAATCAACTATAAAAATATAATATAAACAACACAATACTACACAATATGTATATATATTTTTTTTATTTCCCTATTTTCTCCGAGACCAGGGATTAACATAATAGTTTAGTGTGCACCAATTACAGGAAGGAGCACACGGTCAACACAAAGAAAAAAAGAAGTTCATGATTAACAAAACCAAAGACCCTGGTTCGATTCTTCCATATTAAACCAACAATGAATTTTATACATCAATTAAAGCTACTGTACAATCAGTCTGAAGGCAATACAAACTCCTACATTTATATCACTCACATTTCAATAATATCCAAATGCTAGTTGTCCCTGGTGCAATCCTCCTCCAGTCCTTCTCATTCTATCTTCTATTTACGACCTTTTTTAATTTCTATTTCTAATCTCTACAGAAATTTACCCTCTATTCTGCTAGTACATTTTCTAACAACCCGCTTTACAACACATTAATTACACTCAACAGTATAACCGAACGTTTTAACATCCACTTATGTTCATGAACCTATTTAAGGATGTTTACCCTACTTTCACAATATAATGAACTCACTCAAAACATTATAAGTTAAAGTAGTGACGTTCCCTCGTCCACACGAATTAGATTAGGTATCTTGTTAACTTAATTTACAAAAGAAGAGACATACACAAAAAAATATGTATATGAACGTGATGACGTTCATCCATGTTTACAAATATTAGAAAGGACCAGTCCTGCCCCATCTGTCCGCTTAGAAATAACAGCTTGCCGTCAAGGGAAAATCTGACACCGGGAACTCATCTTTCTTACATGAAAATGATGTCAGGAGCTAGCGAGAGAAAAAAAGAGAGAGACCGACTGCCAAACCTCCACGAACGGTCAAGCCAACACCACGCAGAGCAATTAAGGGGAACAGCTACTGTAAAAACTCCTCCGCGGAGACCAAATAAAGGACAAAAACAATATAAACAAAAACCCTAACAAACTCAAAACTCCCTTCAAGATAACCACGACCAACATGGCTATTGTGGCGGCACTCTGACTAACTCGGGACATTTTTTGAGTTGAGTCACGTGAGCTCGGCGCACTGGGAGCCCGCTCACAGGGTCCACTAATTGGACTGTGACGTCACTCATGAATCTATGTATGGTCACTGGGGTGGACCACCTATAACCCAATTTACCCGCAATACCACGGGCCTTGTCACTAAGTTGGTGTATTTGATACACCACTCTGTCGCCTATTTTGAATGGCACGTCATGCCTACCCACATTGAACTTTCTGGCTACCTTCTCGTGTGACCGCTTCAGCTGACTGAAAGCATCACTCCACTTGCGTAACATCTGCTTAGTGGAGGCTTGCGTCTGTTCAGGTGGGAGCTGCCATTTAACGTTAATAGGGACAGTAGCTCGTGTCCCATCATGAGCTCGGCTGGGGTAGCCTTGTGGCTACTGTGCGGGGCGTTATTAAATGCTACCTGAAGCCAGGACAATTTAGTGTCCCACTGGCGGTGGAACGTGTGATGGAACGCAATTAAGGCCGATTTTAAATTCCTGTGACTACGTTCACACAAATTAGGTGCCGGATAATAGGGAATCGTGGTTATGTGCTTAATGCCTAGATTAAAACACATGTTTTTGAAACCTAGCGAGGTAAATTGACTCCCATTGTCTGACACAATGCTAAACGGAATTCCAAAATTTTTGAACACCTCCCGTTCTAAACCTTTTATGGCCGTTACGGAGGTAGCGTTTCTCAACGGAATAAACCACGTAAACTTTGAGAATCCATCTACGACCGTTAACACATATAAGTTTCCATTTACCGACCTGGGTAGGGGGCCAAAGAAGTCTACAAAAATCCTCTCCATGGGGAACCTAGCCACACTGGAGGAGAGCATGCCAACATTGCACCTTTGGGCGGGCTTAGCCCTTAAACAATTTTCACATGATTTTCCCTGGTTGCTTAAATACCTGTCCATACCCGTCCAAAAGAACCTTTTCCTAACTAAGGCAATAGTTTTGGCAATACCCAGATGTGCCCCCACCGGAGACGTGTGGTAATATTCAAATAACAGTTGCCGAAAAGAGGTGGGAACGCATATTTTCCACTGAGACTGGCGGGAGGGCTTTACATACAAAATATCTTTTTCCAATTTATAATTAGGGACTATTTGTCTCTCTTTCAAACGATCTCGCACACTTTCCAACGCCGGATCTACTGCCTGCGCGGATTTGAGTGAAGTAAATAGCTCGGGTAACTGAATCACGAACAAGACCTTGGGGTGTGAGATTCCGTACCCAGGGGTGGCAATGGGAGAGGGCTCTTCCCCCGAAGGGGGTTCAAACATTCTTGATAAAGCGTCTGCGACTGAATTATCTTTGCCTTTAATATTTACAATAGAGAACCGGAATGATTGCAACTGAGTGATCCAACGGGCAATTTTCCCAATTTGCCGTGGGTGGTTCATCAACCAAGCCACGGCGGAGTTATCAGTGTGCAATTCAAAAACATTTGACTCAAGATACTGCCTAAACTTTTCAGTGGCGAAGATTATGGCCAATGCTTCTAGTTCATATGTAGGGTAGTTTAATTCATGTTGATGGAGCGTCCGGCTGGCATATGCCACCGGCAGGATCTCCCCTTCAGTCTCCTGCGCTAACATAGCTCCCAGCCCTGACGACGACGCATCGGTTTGGAGGATAAACCTTTTTTGAAAGTCTGCCATTTTCAGAATGGGTGCTTCGACCAAAGCCTGCTTTAACTTCTGAAACGCCTGCTCGGCATCATTAGACCATAAGAAAGTGGTTTTTGTCCTTCTAAGCTTATAAAGGGGCGCCGCCAAAGACGACAAGTTTGGTATGAATCGGCCAAAAAAAGCTATCATGCCCAAAAACCTAGACAGTTTCTTTTGAGTGTTGGGAACTGGGAATTCTCTAATCGCCCGTGTTTTCTCCGGATTTATCTCTATTCCCTTATGGGAAACAATGTGGCCTAAATATTCTATCTGGGAGACCGCTATTTGCAATTTGTGGGGATTTATCGTGAGATTAGCTCTCCTCAACCTGGCGAACACCTCTCTCAAATGCTCAGCGTGTTCTGTTAAGTTTTCGGAATATATGACGAGATCGTCGAGATAGTTATAGACGAATTTGAGCTGTACATCCGCAAAAATATTATTCAATAATCTAGTAAGTGTTTGGGAACCAACCGAAATTCCAAATGGCAAATAATTATACTCATACAACCCAGTTTGAGTGATAAAAGCCGTACACTCTTTGGACTCTTCATTGAGGGCACTTGATAATAAGCTTGATTAAGATCTAGAAGGGAATAGACCCTTGCTTTCCCTAAATACTGGAAGGCCATCTCCACGGTGTGTAGAGGAGTGGCCTCAAAGACTACTTTCTTGTTTAGCTTACGGTAATCCACCACCAAGCGATGCTTATTGTTGGGCTTTGACACTAAAAACGCTGGAGACGCGTAAGGACTACGCGACTCCCTGATTATCCCTTTTCTCCTAAGCTCCTCCACGTGTCGCTTTAAAACCTCTAATTTGGGGGGGGCGAAGTAATATGGCCTGGATCTGACCGGTACGTGGTCTAATAGCTTTATGTCACATGTCAGGACATTGGTACACCCTAATCCTTCAGTCACCACATCTCTATACTCATTAGGGATCTGGAGCACCTCCTGTCTTTTTTCCTCTGACTGACTGATGAAAAGACACGAATTTGACTGCGTCAGATCCTCTAGATTGATCGACGTGCCAAACCTATCATACGGAAAATCGATCTTATTTTCGCACGGAAAGATCCGCATTTTAGACTTGTTCAAGAACTCCCTCCCCAGTATGACCTCTACACTTAAGTTAGGGGCGACCCAAAACCATGTCGGCCATGAAAACCTAGCTATTTTTAATTGCCAGTTTCACTTTGTTATTAATGTACATAATACCACCATCAGCGGTTTCGCACCTCATATCGCAAATTTCCCTTTGCTTAATAGACGAGCTGGACTCCAGTTCGCTGACCAATTTTTGGGAAATTAAATTATGGACTGAACCGGTATCTATTAGTGACAGCGTGTCTTTCTGACCCACTTTGGTTCTGACTCCCGATAAATTTGGGGTACGCCCCCGAATTTTGCGAGATTCTAGGCCTAACCATCGTGGTACACACATCGAGGCCCTGCTTTGATTCCCTTGGAACGGTTGAATTTGTTTGTTGCGTACCTCTCTTTCATCTCCCCTTCGATTTGGACACTGTCCCATTAAATGCTCTGGTGACCTACAAATGAAGCACTTCCTCTGTCTATTCGTTATTGTGGCCCTTGGGGACTCCCTCGGGCATACTCCCTCCCCCTCCTCTCGGTTTGATTTAACCTGTATGTTGGGGTTTGTTGGGATTGCCGCATCTGATTTTTGTCGATATAAGCGGGTTGGTTTTGTTGTTGATACCGCTGTACTTCTAAATTAGCCCTTTCATAATGAATTGACTTTCTCTGCAACTCTTCTATTGACTTTACGGAGTCTCGGGGTATTTGTAATTTTATTTCCGGCCTTAAATTAGAAAATAACCTATTAAGCTCCCCTTCAGGAGAATATTCTCCGTGACGCCTAATTAAGGTTTGAATTCTTATAAAATAATCGGTGACTGTTTCCCAAGGTTTTTGTCTCCCGTTTCTAATCTGATCCTCTAATCCTTCTAAGTATTCTATTGGGAAAAAACTGAGTTTGAAACTGTTTAGAAAAGCACTCCAGTCTGTCCAGACGCTGGCGTGGTTTCTTAACCAGTCCCTGCGACTCCCCTCGAACAATTCTGGTAATGCAGTCAAGATTTCCTTATCAGTTAATGAATATGCCCTTTTTTGTTCCGTTAATCGCTCTAAAAACTCTACGGGATCTGACCGTTCGTGGAAATTAAGGTTCCACTTTCTAACGAGATTGAGCGCTAACACGTCTCTGTTCTGGCTTACTTTATTATATTCTACCCGTGGTTCGGCCACCTGAATGCTTATACTATTTCTATCAGGGCTAAACCCCATTCTCACCCCTGGTGAAACCTGTGAAGTGGCATGGCGGACATTATTCTGTGCCTCGGGGTAGCCTATTCTTTTGTCTGAATTTGGAAATTCAAAGATCCCTTGCTCGATGTTGGGTGACTCTGTGCCCTTTTTTTCCTCGATGAGATTTCCTATCATGTATTCGGCTTGGGTGAGTAACCGCGTGCATTTGAGTACTTGCTCATCTCTGCCCTCCACCTCTGTCCCTATTCGACCTAGCCGTTGCTGTAGATGTTTCAATTTGGTTTGAAATTTCTTGGTTTGTGATAGGGACGGAGCTTTGGATTCCCCTACTCGTTGCAATAATAAATTGAGTTTTTTTTCTATAGTGGGTATTTCTATCTCCCTTGACGGGCATTCGCCGGGGTCGACTAATGATATTTTTCCCACTCTCTCCTTCTCCCATAATTTAGAGAGCTGTGGTCTCATACCCTCTACTGTCGATTCTGGCACCACCCCCCTTATGCGAATCTCATAATCTAATTCGTCTGCCTCTAACCTGTTGCTTTCCATGTTTCTATCAGTAACAAGGAACTAATAAAGTTGACCCAATATGACAGGACCAGCCACTCACTTTATAGAATACTTATGTTTCATTAAACTTTCATTACTGCATGGAAAATAGTGAATATGTTTCACACCCCCAAAAATACAATTACTGCCTATAAGACTATAGCTAATACATGATATGTTGAATCAGTTAATTTTACTAGTGCATCTCAAACTATCAGTT
>JBCFYV010000168.1:0-52500 GCA_039000515.1 Timema cristinae | reverse complement strand
AGTGTATTTTCTATAAATCTACTTTGGGTTTCATTGTTAGTTTATATTACCACAAATGCAACAAAACATTTATATCGTGACATCACAACTATGTAACCACTATTTCACAAACATTACAGCAGTAGGCGATACAAAGTTCAAGCTACACTTAATTTTTTGTTTTATAATTATCTAACCGAACATCCGTATGAGGGTGATAGTGAGTATGAGGGTGATAGTGAGTATGAGGGGGATAGTGAGTATGAGGGGGATAGTGAGTATGAGGGGGATAGTGAGTATGAGGGGGATAGTGAGTATGAGGGGGCTGGTGAATATGAGGGAGATAGTGAATATGAGGGGGATAGTGAGTATGAGGGGGATAGTGAGAATGAGGGTGTGGAAACAATGGCAACACAACCTAACTAACCAAAACCCTGTTACCGTTGGGGTAATGTCTCTTTCAGGAAAATAGCCAAGATACCAACCGGGAATCGAACCCGGAACCCTTAGACTCGTAGCTAGGTGCGATGACCACACTACACCACGGGGCTGGTTCGTAAACAATGTGATGTGTCGTGTGTGTATAGTTAAAAACCAGGTAATATAGTGCCTTCTAAAGGCACTTTAATTTTTAATGTAAAATGTAAATTTAAATATATTATATCTTGGAAAATTGCATTGTGTGATGGTTCATTAAGAATCTGAGCTATAGAATTAAACTCATAGTTCAAAGTAAGAGGGCACACTGTAATGAAACAGAAATACATACTTATACACTTTAATTTACATTTTACATAAAGAAATAAAGCTTGCAATAACACCTGAAAACTTGTGTCGGCCCATATAACTGAAACCTTGTTGACTAGTCCTATCAAAAAATTACACAGTTTATGTAGTAGGGCATATATCATACCATTCAAACCCTTCTATTATAATTTTATTTGAAAGGAATGATGAAAGCTAATATTTTATGTATAGCTGTATTTATATAGTGTTCCCTTAATTCGCACGGGGAAGCTATAAAGTAACGTTGTTATTTTGTATATAACATTACCACATTTTTTAGACCATTTACACTTTTCACCCGTTAAACTTTTAACCTTTATAACGTTTTATTTTTATGGGTAATTTCTTGCACTTTTAAAATTTTTTATCCTTTATTACTCCATTTTGAGTTAATTACCCAACTTAGCACCGTATAAATATTTTAGGTTTAAAGGCTAAGAAATTTAAAAAAAGTAAGGGTACAAAAGATATCAATGGTGAAGGAAACAAAGATATGGGGTGAAAAAGATACAGGATAAAAAGCTTATGAGGTAAAATATGTATAGGATATTTATTAGATATAAAAGATATTTATTATAAATAAAACACAATATATAACAATTAATACTATAATATGGCAACTCGAGATAAAGAGATGTTGTAGATACCAAACTCTTCTTGTTTAGTCTCCATGGACACCAAACTCCTCTTGTTTACTCTTCATGTCCACCAAACTCTCTTGTTTACTCCCCATGACCACCAAAATCTTCTTGTTTACTCCCCATGACCACCAACCTCTTCTTGTTAACTCCCCATGACCACCAAAATCTTCTTGTTAACTCTCCATGACCACCAGTCTATTCTTGTTTACTCCCCATGACCACCAAAATCTTCTTGTTTACTCCCCATCACCCCCAGTCTCTTCTTGTTTACTCTCCATGTCCACCAAACTCTTCTTGTTTACTCCTCATGACCGCTAAACTCTTCTTGTTTACTCTCCATGACCACCAAACTCTTCTTGTTTACTCTCCATGACCACCAATCTCATCTTGTTTACTCTCCATGGCCACCAAACTCATCTTGTTAACTCTCCATGACCACATATCTCATCTTGTTTACTCTCCATGACCACCAATCTCTTCTTGTTAACTCTCCATGACCACCAAACTCTTCTTGTTAACTCTCCACTACCACCAAACTCTCTTGTTTACTCTCCATAACCACTAAACACTTCTTGTTAACTCTCCATGACCAACAAACTCTTCTTGTTTACTCCCCATGACCACCAAACTCTTCTTGTTAACTCTCCATGACACCAAACTCTTCTTGATAACTCACCATGACCACCAAACTCTTCTTGTTTACTCTCCATGACCACCAAACTCTTCTTGTTTACTCTTCATGACCACCAAACTCTTCTTGTTTACTCTCCATGACCACCAATCTCATCTTGTTTACTCTCCATGACCAACAAACTCTTCTTGTTAACTCCCCATGACCACCAAACTCTTCTTGTTTACTCTCCATGACCACCAAACTCTTCTTGTTACTCTCCATGACCACCTAACTCTTCTTGTTTACTCTCCATGACAACCAATCTCATATTGTTTACTCTCCATGACCACCAAACTCTTCTTGTTAACTCTCCATGACCACCAAACTCTTCTTGTTTACTCCCCATGGCCACCAAACTCTTCTTGATAACTCTCCATGGCCACCATACTCTACTTGTTTACTCTCCATGGCTACCAATCTCATCTTGTTTACTCTCCATGACCATCAAACTCTCTTGTTTACTCCCCATGACCACCAATCTCATCTTCTTTACTCTCCATGACTACCAATCTCTTCTTGTTTACTCTCCATGTCAACCAAACTCTCTTGTTTACTCCCCATGACCACCAAACTCTCTTGTTTACTCTCCATGGCCACCAAACTCTTCTTGTTTACTCTCCATGACCACCAAACTCTTCTTGTTAACTCCCCATGACCACCAAACTCTTCTTGTTTACTCTCCATGACCACCAAACTCTTCTTGTTAACTCCCCATGACCACCAAACTCTTCTTGTCTACTCTACATGACCACCAAACTCTCTTGTTTACTCCCCATGACCACCAAAATCTTATTGTTTACTCCCCATGACCACCAATCTCTTCTTGTTTACTCTCCATGACCACCAAACTCTTCTTATTTAATCTACATGACCACCAAACTCTTCTTGTTAACTCTCCATGACCACTAAACTCTTCTTGTTTAATCTTCATGACCACCAAATTCTTCTTGTTTACTTTCCATGACCACCAAACTCTTCTTGTTTACTCTCCATGAACACCAAACTCTATTTGTTTACTCTCCATGACCAACAAACTCTTCTTGTTTACTCCCCATGACCACCAATCTCTTCTTGTCTACTCTCCATAACCACCAAACTCTTCCTGTTTCCTCCCCATGAACACCAAACTCTTCTTGTTAACTCTCCATGACCACCAAACTCTTCTTGTTAACTCCCCATGACCACTAAACTCTTCTTGTTTACTCTCCATGACCAACAAACTCTTCTTGTTTACTCTCAATGACTACAAATTTACTCTTGTTTATTCTCCATGACCACCAATTTCTTCTTTTAACTCTCCATGACAGCCAAACTCTTCTGGTTTACTCCCCATGACCACCAAACTCTTCTTGTTTTCTCTCCATGACCACCTAACTCTTCTTGTTTACTCTCCATGACAACCAATCTCATCTCGTTTACTCTTCATGACCACCAAACTCTTCTTGTTAACTCCCCATGACCACCAATCTCTTCTTGTTTAGTCTCCATGACCACCAAACTCTAATTGTTTACTCTGAATGACCACCAAACTCTTCTTGTTTACTCTCCATGACCACCAATCTCATCTTGTTTACTCTCCATGACCACCAAACTCTTCTTGTTAACTCTCCATGACAACCAAACTCTTCTTGTTTACTCTCCATGACCACCAAACTCTTCTTGTTAACTCTCCATGGCCACCAACCTCTACATGTTTACTCTCCTTGGCTTATATCTCATCTTATTTACTCTCCAAGACCACCAAACTTTCTTTTTTACACCCCATGACTACCAAACTCTTCTTGATTACTCTCCCTGACCACCAAACACTTCTTGTTTACTCTCCATGACCACCAAACTCTTTTTGTTAACTCTCCATGACCACCAATCTCATCCTGTTTACTATTCATGACCACCAAACTCTTCTTGTTTACTCTCCATGGCCACCAAACTCTTCTTGTTTACTCTCCCTAGCCACCAAACTCTTCTTGTTTACTCTCCATGACCACCAAAAACATCTTGTTTACTCTCAATGGCTACCAAACTCTTCTTGTTTAATCTCCATGGCCACAAAACTCTTCTTGTTTACTCTCCATATCAACCAAAAACTTCTTGTTTACTCTCCGAGACAACCAAACTCTTATTGTTTAATCTCCATAACCACCAATCTTAACTTTTTAACTATCCATGACCACCAAACTCTTCTTGTTAACTCTCCATGACCACCAACCTCTTCTTGTTAACTCCTCATGACCACCAAACTCTTCTTGTTAACTTCCAATGACCACCAAACTCTTCTTGTTAACTCTCCATGACCACCAAACTCTTCTTGTTGACTCTTCATGACCAACAAACTCTTCTTGTTTACTCTTCATGACCACCAAACTCTTCTTGTTTACTCTCCATGACCATCATACTCGTCTTGTTTACTCCCCATGACCACCAAACTCTTCTTTTTAACCCTCCATGGCCACCAAACTCTCTTGTTTACTCTCCATGACCACCTAACTCTTCTTGTTTACTCTCCATGACAACCAAACTCTTCTTGTTTACTCCCCATGGCCACCAAACTCTTCTTGTTTACTATCCATGAACACCAAACACTTCTTGTTTACTCTCCATGACCACCAAACTCTTCTTGTTTACTCTACATGGCTACCAAACTCTTCTTATTTACTCTCCATAACCACCAATCTCTTCTTGTTTACTCTCCATGACCACCAAACTCTCTTGTTTACTCTCCATGGCCACCAAACTCTTCTTGTTTACTCCCCATGAACACCAAACTCTTCTTGTTATCCACCCATGACCACCAAACTAGTCTTGTTAACTCTCCATGACCACCAAACTCTTCTTGATAACTCACCATGACCTACAAACTCTTCTTGGTTACTCTCCATGACCACCAAACTCTTCTTGTTTACTCTCCAATACCACCAAACTCTTCTTGTTTACTCTCCATGACCACCAATCTCATCTTGTTTACTCTCCATGACCACCAATCTCATCTTGTTTACTCTCTCATGACCACCAAACTCTTCTTGTTAACTCTCCATGAACACCAATCTCATCTTGTTTACGCTCCATGGCCACCAAACTCTTCTTGTTTACTCTCCATGACCACAAAACTCTTCTCTTTTAATATACATGACCACCAAACTCTTCTTGTTAATTCTCCATGGCCACCAAACTCTACTTGTTTACTCTCCATGGCTTATATCTCATCTTGTTTACTCTCCATGACCACCAAACATTCTTGTTTACACCCCATGACCACCAAACTCTTCTTGATTACTCTCCCTGACCACCAAACACTTCTTGTTTACTCTCCATGACCACCAAACTCTTTTGGTTAACTCTCCATGACCACCAATCTCATCCTGTTTACTCTCCATGACCACCAAACTCTTCTTGTTTAATCTCCATGGCCACCAAACTCTTCTTGTTTACTCTCCATAGCCACCAAACTCTTCTTGTTTACTCTCCATGACCACCAAAAACATCTTGTTTACTCTCAATGGCTACCAAACTCTTCTTGTTTAATCTCCATGGCCACAAAACTCTTCTTGTTTACTCTCCATATCAACCAAAAACTTCTTGTTTACTCTCCGAGACAACCAAACTCTTATTGTTTACTTTCCATGAGTACCAAACTCTTCTTGTTTACTCTCCATGGCTACCAAACTCTTCTTGTTTACTCTCCATGACCACCAATCTCATCTTGTTTACTCTCCATGGCCACTAAACACTTTTAATTGACTCTCCATGACCACCAAACTCTTCTTGTTAACTCTCCATGACTACCAGTCTCATCCTGTTTACTCTCCATGACCACCAAACCCTTCTTGTTTACTCTTCATGACCACCAATCTCATCTTGTTTACTCTCCATGACCACCAAACTCTTCTTGTTAACTCTCCATGACCACCAATCTCATTTTGTTTGCTCTCCATGACCACCAAACTCTTATTGTTTAATCTCCATAACCACCAATCTTAACATTTTAACTATCCATGACCACCAAACTCTTCTTGTTAACCCTCAATGACCACCAAACTCTTCTTGTTAACTCCCATGCCCACCAAACTCTTCTTGTTAACTTTCAATGACCACCAAACTCTTCTTATTAACTCTCCATGACCACCAAACTCTTCTTGTTAACTCTTCATGACCACCAAACTCTTCTTGTTTACTCTCCAAGACCACCAAACTCTTCTTGTTTACTCTCCATAATCATCAAACTCGTCTTGTTTACTCCCATGACTACCAAACTCTTCTTTTTAACCCTCCATGGCCACCAAACTCTCTTGTTTACTCTCCATGACCACCTAACTCTTCTTGTTTACTCTCCATGACAACCAAACTCTTCTTGTTTACTCTCCATGGCCACCAAACTCTTCTTTTTTACTCTCCATGACCACCAAACTCTTCTTGTTTACTCTCAATGGCTACCAAACTCTTCTTGTTTACTCGTCATGGCCACCAAACTCTTCTTGTTTACTCTCCATGGCCACCAAACTCTTCTTGTTTACTCTCCATGACACCAAACACTTCTTGTTTACTCTCCATGACCACCAAACTCTTCTTGTTTACTATCCATGGCTACCAAACTCTTCTTGTTTACTCTCCATAACCACCAATTTCATCTTGTTTACTCTCCATAGCCACCAAACACTTTTAATTTACTCTCCATGACCACCAAACTCTTCTTGTTAACTCTCCATGACCACAAATCTCATCCTGTTTACTCTCCATGACCACCAAACTCTTCTTGTTTACTCTCCATGACCACCAGTCTCATCTTGTTTACTCTCCATGACCACCAAACTCTTCTTGTTAACTCTCCATGACCACCAATCTCATCTTGTTTATTCTCCATGGCCATCAAACTCTTCACGATTACTCTCCTTGACCACCAAACTCTTCTTGTTTAATCTCCATGACCACCAAACTCTTCTTGTTAACTCTCCATGACCACCAAACTCTTCTTGTTAACTCCCCATGCCCACCAAACTCTTCTTGTTAACTTTCAATGACCACCAAACTCTTCTTATTAACTCTCCATGACCACCAAACTCTTCTTGTTAACTCTTCATGACCACCAAACTCTTCTTGTTTACTCTCCATGACCACCAAACTCTTCTTGTTTACTCTCCATAACCATCAATTTCGTCTTGTTTACTCCCCATGACCACCAAACTCTTCTTTTTAACCCTCCATGGCCACTAAACTATCTTGTTTACTCTCCATGACCACCAAACTATTCTTGTTAACTCTCCATGACCACCAAACTCTTCTTGTTTAATCCTCATGACCACCAAACTCTTCTTGTTTACTCTCCATGACCACCAAACTATTCTTGTTTATTCCCCATGACCACCAAACTCTACTTGTTTACTCTCCATGACCCTCAAACTCTTCTTGTTTATTCCCCATGACCACCAATCTCTTCTTGTCTACTCTCCATAACCACCAAACTCTTCTTGTTTCCTCCCATGAACACCAAACTCTTCTTGTTAACTCTCCATTGTAACGTTGATTTGACATCTACGTTACAACATGAAAGATATACGAGCGAATGGACACTATTTGAACAACACCTAGAATAAACAACTTTGTACTCACCAAGAAGTGCTCCGTTTCTCGGCTAGTGTGTGTCAACTCTCGTTAATCAACTTTCCTGTTCGCGAGCACTTTTTCTGCACCGAGTGTGAAAACAGACTAAACGAGTGAAAGGTGTGGCAAATTGAGCGTGAGGTCGCCCATTGCATCATGGGAATAACCTCGTGATAGACACGTGACGTTCTACGCGCCCCTCCAATGATCTGGTTGTTTCCTCTGGTAACTTACCCCTTCCCTCTGTTCCGTATGATTGTTCTTTGATGTTCTTTTGTTTCCTCTATGTTCCCCTCCCCTCAGAGAATAACGGCTTATATACGGGTTCAGTTTGTGGTGTAAGATCACTTCTTGATTCAACTGTGTCATACGACAATCACGTTAGGACAGGATGATTCTAAGGTATAAATTCTATTTCGGCCCGTACACATCCAAATTATCTTTGGAACTTATATTATTCATTTAAAAGAAATCTATGCTAGGTACAAATTCTATTTCGGCCGGTACGATTCAAAATTTAACTTTGGGACTAATATTATTTAATTTTGGATTACCATTATATATTGTCTTTTGTAAATATGTTAGATCACGAGGAAAGGTATGCCCGGCATGGCATAAAATATTCTAACTATTAACGTAGGTAATATTTGTAGAATCTCTTTTTGCCCTTCTGGATCTACAAATAATTGTCATTTATGGTGAAACTTTATCTTTGTAATGTCACTCTAAATCTACGTAAGGCGTGTTGCCTACCTAATGTGGGAATTGTAATAGCCCGTACGGCTATGTAACTTTTGGTATTTATTGTATATTTATTTAATCTTGGAGGATCTCTCTTTGTATTGTGGTAAACTTTGATTGCCAATAATATTTTCAAGTTAGTTTTATACAACTTCGCTATTGTTATGCGGACGGTTGGCCTGTGGTGGCTAGATGTTGTATTCATTGTATTGCTGATTGCCGCAGAGACCCTAAGGGGCCATGGATTTAACTTGGTAATAATCTTTAGGTCGTATATAACCTTTGTTATAACAACGGTATTATTATGGGCATAACCTATGTCGTTATGACAACTGTATTATTATGGGCATAGCCTATGTTGTTACGACAACTGTATTATCATGGGCATAACCTATGTTGTTACGACAACTGTATTATCATGGGCATAGCCTATGTTGTTACGACAACTGTATTATCATGGGCATAACCCAATCTTCTACATATTTTTTTTTTTTAAATATCTATTTATTCATTGTTGTTACTTACATTTGCATATATCAATTGTTATCTTTTATAATAAACATTCTTATACTCAATGCAACCTTTTAATTTACTAATTCTAGGTAAATGAGTTATATCTTTAAACATAAGATTCTCGACCTCCTCCCCATTTCTCATAGTACCAACATGGCGGATGATAGTTAAGGAGAGTTCACGGAAGCACAATCGTTGTATAGGCCAGAGAGAAAGGCCTATTCACTTTTATGCAGTCCTGTCAGCTCCTCTGCAATTTATCATTTGTTATTGTTTATATGTTTATTTTGCTTTTGTGTAATGTGCGCCTGCCCTTATCTATTAGAGGATAAGGAGGGCGGTACACATCCTGCGCAACTCTGCTCTTGCAGAAGTGAGCGTTTCAGGACTAATACTCACTGTTGTAATATTTGTGTTTCATGAACTCATCCTCGGCCATGGACTCCGCCACTGGAATGAGCCGGATTTCTTCAAAGTCCGAAGTGTACGCGCTCAAGGGAGAGGGACTCATAGCGGAGCTGGACCTGAGAAAAATCCTGCACCCCCCCACTGCCACAGTTAGCCAGTTGCAGACGCTTCTTTCCCAGAGTTTAAGTAAGTCCAGCGATCCTTATTCTGGTGAACCTGTCCTTAGCGTGGGCCAAGCCCCTGTAGATCAGGGAAAGGAAGAAGTAGGCGTAGGTAATAGGTTGGAAGTAGGGGAACCGACTCCCAATAGCGTTGGGAACCCACCGCATACTACCCCTTCCATTAAATATAAATTAAATATGGCCAGAGATTGTTTGAAGGATATCGTTACTTGCGACGGTCAATCTAGCACTGAGCTATTTCAATTCCTGTTAGCAGTGGATAGAGTGAACAAACTTAAATTAGTTGGAGACCCCGAGTTTTTAACTTTGTATATTGGTAAGACATCGGGTTTTTTAGCCCATGTCATTTCTCAGGGTATCCAGTTAGGTCTCTCTTGGAACAGTGTTAGGGATAGAGCTTTAGAATCCTTGGTGAACAAGAGAGAGAGACAGAGACTTAGTAATATTTTTGTCCACCGCTTCCAATTTCCTGATGAGTCGCTTAGATTATTTATTTTGTCGATCTCCGAAGCGGCGGGGATTTTAAATCTTGAGCTCTCGGAAAGGGAAGTGGTAGAGTTAATTTTGGAAAATGTGTCCCCCCTTACTCGTAGGCACTTTGTTTTCTCTTTTAAACCAAGTACTATTTCTGAATTGTATAATCTCGCTTCGAGTATTGAAGGATCTTTACAAGCGGAGGGAGAATATTTAGAGGCCCATCCGGTGGGTGTTTGTAGGAAACCAGCCATTGTGGGAAGCGTAAACCCCTCTTCTGCTAGAATGCCCGAACAGTATAGGCCCCCCTCTCAGTCAAGAAGTAGGACTAACTTGGACTATAAGAGCAAACCCTCTCTTCTCCCAGATAAATCTAGAGTTAGGTGTTTCAGGTGCCGTCAACTTGGGCACTATCAGCGCCAGTGTCCCTTGGGAAACTTATAACGCGTAGTGTTAATGGAGGTCCCGCTGCGCGTCCCAATAGAAGGAAAAGTCCCCCCCCTCCACCTGTGGTTAGAATTGCAATAGGTACTTATGATGGGTACGCATTATTAGACTCTGGTTCCTGTGCGTCCTTTATTAGTTTAGAGTTACTTAAGAAGATTGAGAGTCTGGTTAATTATAGTCTAGAAGTTGTGGAAAAAAAATTTTTTTTTTAGGTAATGGTAGTTTGTTGGCTGTTGACCGTATGGTCTCATTATCCATCAAAATGTCTGGTTTCTCCTGGGTAAGAAAAATGTTTTGTGTGCCCTCGATTCCGTATGAAGTCATTTTAGGAAATGATTTTTTGTGGCAAACTGGAGCTGTGTTAAATCTGTCTCGGAGAGAACTATATGTTGAATTTGCCCCAAGGTCAAAATTCCTTTGGGTGATGTGTCTTCCTGTCCATTGTTTGTTTATTTAGATAATTATGATGCGGTCATTCAGGAGGTTATTGCGAGATTCCCTGACGTTATCACTACAAGGCTAGGAAAGTGTGATATTTTGCCATATAACATTGTTGTAGAGGACAACGTCCCGGTTAGGTCTGGCCCATATTCATGCGCCCCCCCAAAAATGGAGATCTTCAGACAACTCATTCATGATCTTAAAGGGGTGATCCGTCCTTCCATTTCCCCCTACGCAAGCCCCGCTTTTATAATTCCAAAAAAAGGAGAAGGGCACAGATTGATTGTAGATTATCGCAAAATAAATAAGAAAATCCAATTTGACCCTTACCCCATGCCCAGTGTGGAATCTGCGTTTCAATATCTGGGCAGAGCTAAGGTATTTAGCGTCATCGACCTCAACGCTAGTTTTCTACAGTGTTCCTTAACTGAACCTTCCAAGAAATATACTGCTTTTGTGACGCCTTGGCAGCAATATGAGTTTAACAGAGTACCCCTGGGTTGTAGCATAGGAGGTCAAGCGCTGAGTCGCGTCCTCGACCATATCTTTTCTGATCTTAAATATAAATATGTTTTTAATTACCTTGATGACATTTGTGTGTATAGTGATAACATCGAGGATCATGTTGTCCATCTTGATAGTGTATTGTCTCGCTTACGCAAGGTTGGATTGACCGTGAACCCAGACAAAGTAGTATGGGCTAAACCCTCGATTAATTACTTGGGTTATGTGATCTCTTCTGGTAACTTGCTTATTGACCCCGAGAGGATTAAGCCGATCATAGAATACCCACCCCCCAGGAATCTGAAAGGGGTCATGAGATTTATCGGTATGTGCGCTTACTACTCTCGTTTTATTCCCATGTTTTCTGACATTGCCGCGCCCCTTAATTCACTCAAAAAAAAGGGAGCTACCTTTGTTTGGGGCGAAGCCCAATCTCAGGCTTTTGATACCCTCAAGAAAAAACTTATCTACCCAGAGGTCCTTAGGATGCCCGATTTTGCAAGTCCTTTCTTACTTCATGTGGACGCATCCTCAATAGCCCTGGGTGCTGTGTTGTCCCAAAGATCTTCTGAAGGTGTTAGGCCAGTTGCTTTTGCCAGCCGGACGCTCACGGATTCTGAGCGAAAATATAGTGCTTACGAGAAAAAATGTATCGCTTGCATTTTTGGGGTCGAGCGATTTGCCGACTACCTCGAACAGAGAGAATTCGAGTTGTACACGGACAATATGGCTCTCGCTTGGATGTGGCGGCATCCCAAGCAACTTGGTAAAATCGGTAGGTGGGTTTGGCGGTTATCTCGTTTCAAGTTCACTACTCATCATATTTCAGGAAAAAACAATGTTACTGCCGACGCCTTATCACGCGTCGCTGAAGACCAGGCCCCGGTAGCATCTGACGAGATGAACGTCACAGCCTGTGTTATAAAAACCATCCCTGAGTCATTTATCTCTATTAGTGATCACCAACGCAACGACCCCTGGTGTATAAACATAATAGAGCGGCTCGAGAAAGGAGAGAAGGTGGGATCGTTTGGGTTGTTTAGAGGTTTGTTAGTTTCTTACAATGTTCGGGGAAAGGGGAGGAAGGTAGTTGCTCCACTTGCTGTGAGACTAATGCTATTAAAGTATTTTCATAATTCTACTTTTGGAGGGCATCTAGGTGTTTTAAAGACAGTCCGAAAAATTTCTCATGAGTTCTTTTGGCCCGGCCTGTATAGTGACGTCAAGTCCTGGGTTAGTCGTTGCATTGATTGCCAGAAGGCTAAACCTACACAGAACTCCCGTATTGGGCTGCACTCGGCCGATGTAGCTCATCACCCTTGGGAGAAAGTTTTTGTGGACTATATTGGCCCGATCACCCGCTCCTCTCTGGGAAATACCTGCATTTTAGTACTTATTGATGCATTTTCTAAATTTGTTTTTTTGATCCCTCTACGGGATATGAAGGCCTCCACGACGGTCAATGCTATGTGCAGACGGATTTGGACATTTATGGGAGCTCCTCGCGCCATCGTAAGCGATAACGGTCCATGTTTTAGATCAGTATTGTTTAGGGATATGTCTTTTGGATGGGGTATTAGGCACATCACTACGAGCCCATATCATCCTGGCCCGAATCAAGTAGAAAGATTCAACAGAAATTTAGTTATTGCCCTCACTGTGTTCCACCATCAGGTTCAGAATAGATGGGATCAGGAGTTAGAGTTTTTAAATTTAGCGTTCAATACTGCATATCACGACTCTATTGGTTCCTCCCCGGCTTCTGTTTTTTTAGGAAGAGGTTTAAATAACCCCTTGTTATCTGTATGGGACATCCACCCTTTGTTAGAGGAAAACGACGTAGTTCCCCACGCAGATAGATGTAGCCTTGCGCTGGAAAATTTAAAAAAGGCTCAACGTAGAGTAGCAGCTAACTATAATATAGGTAGGATCCCCGTTCCCTTTAAAATCGGTGACACCGTTCTGTGCAGAGAATTCCCCCTCAGCTCCGCTATCGAGAAGATCTCAGCTAAATTGTGTGAAAAATGGAGTGGTCCATGGCTGATCGATCAGTTTCTCACCCCCGTCAGCGTGCGTCTGAAAGACAAGGAGGACGAGAATCTCTTGAGAAGAGCCCATGTTAGCCATCTAAAAATGGTCCCGCCATAACTAAGTTGGTCAAGAAGTCACTGGGTAGTGACTTGATGGCCATTTGTTGTGACTATCTAGTCACTGCCTAATTTAGGTTAAGTTAGGCTTAGTTATTTGTTAATACTCTTTTTTTTTGTATTAATATTTTGTTACGTCCACTTAAACAACATGCTTCGAAGCATGTGTTGATATTGTGCTATCATGTAAAATAAAATGATTAGCTTTTATGTTTATTGTTAGGATGTAATCTATACTCTATTGTGACACCTACTGAATGAACTTTCGTCATGGAGATATTCAGTGAACTTTCTGTAAGAAAATATTGTGTCTAAATTGAATGAACTCTAAAAGTGCAATTGTTGGACAGTGCATAAGAGACCTTGATTAGGAAGGCTATTGTTGCATATAACTTAAATGATGCTGAGACTATGTGTTAATTGTTCTGTAACTTGTCTCTGAGAAGACAAATTGACTTTTGACAAATAAGTGGGTTAGTGCGGCCAGGCACAGGAGCCCTTGATATGTGTAATCAAGGATATGGTACTGCTTATTTATTTTTTGTTATAGTTATCTCTGAGAGGACTTCCGATCCTGTCTTGCCACTCCCTTCCCATCCCCCGACATTGGAGAGTTTGGAACCGGATCTTCTGAAGACCACGTGATATTGGAGCGCTCATGGAACAGCCAGGTGCCTACCTCACGTGAGACGTGCCAAGAGGGACGAGACACACCGGAGCTCACTATAATGAAGAGAATTGCCAGTGTACTGTCTCTGTGATGTGCGAGAGTCGCTGGAGAGCCCGTCGCCCATCAGTCCAGGGGGCGAGATTTGTAACGTTGATTTGACATCAACGTTACAACATGAAAGATATACGAGCGAATGGACACTATTTGAACAACACCTAGAATAAACAACTTTGTACTCACCAAGAAGTGCCCCGTTTCTCGGCTAGTGTGTGTCAACTCACGTTAATCAACTTTCCTGTTCGCGAGCACTTTTTCTGCACCGAGTGTGAAAACAGACTAAACGAGTGAAAGGTGTGGCAAATTGAGCGTGAGGTCGCCCATTGCATCATGGGAATAACCTCGTGATAGACACGTGACGTTCTACGCGCCCCTCCAATGATCTGGTTGTTTCCTCTGGTAACTTACACCTTCCCTCTGTTCCGTGTGATTGTTCTTTGATGTTCTTTTGTTTCCCCTATGTTCCCCTCCCCTCAGAGAATAACGGCTTATATACGGGTTCAGTTTGTGGTGTAAGATCACTTCTTGATTCAACTGTGTCATACGACAATCACGTTAGGACAGGATGATTCTAAGGTATAAATTCTATTTCGGCCCGTACACATCCAAATTATCTTTGGAACTTTATTATTCATTTAAAAGAAATCTATGCTAGGTACAAATTCTATTTCGGCCGGTACGATTCAAAATTTAACTTTGGGACTAGTATTATTTAATTTTGGATTACCATTATATATTGTCTTTTGTAAATATGTTAGATCACGAGGAAAGGTATGCCCGGCATGGCATAAAATATTCTAACTATTAACGTAGGTAATATTTGTAGAATCTCTTTTTGCCCTTCTGGATCTACAAATAATTGTCATTTATGGTGAAACTTTACCTTTGTAATGTCACTCTAAATCTACGTAAGGCGTGTTGCCTACCTAATATGGGAATTGTAATAGCCCGTACGGCTAAGTAACTTTTGGTATTTATTGTATATTTATTTAATCTTGGAGGATCTCTCTTTGTATTGTGGTAAACTTTGATTGCCAATAATATTTTCAAGTTAGTTTTATACAACTTCGCTATTGTTATGCGGACGGTTGGCCTGTGGTGGCTAGATGTTGTATACATTGTATTGCGGATAGCCGCAGAGACCCTAAGGGGCCATGGATTTAACTTGGTAATAATCTTTAGGTCGTATATAACCTTTGTTATAACAACGGTATTATTATGGGCATAACCTATGTCGTTATGACAACTGTATTATTATGGGCATAACCTATGTTGTTACGACAACTGTATTATCATGGGCATTACCTATGTTGTTACGACAACTGTATTATCATGGCATAGCCTATGTTGTTACGACAACTGTATTATCATGGGCATAACCTATGTTGTTATGATAACTGTATTATCATGGGCATAACCCAATCTTCTACATATATTTTTTTTTTTTAATATCTATTTATTCTTTGTTGTTACTTACATTTGCATATATCAATTGTTATCTTTTATAATAAACATTCTTATACTCAATGCAACCTTTTAATTTACTAATTCTAGGTAAATGAGTTATATCTTTAAACATAAGATTTTCGACCTCCTCCCCATTTATCATAGTACCAACATGGCGGATGATAGTTAAGGAGAGTTCACGGAAGCACAATCGTTGTATAGGCCAGAGAGAAAGGCCTATTCACTTTTATGCAGTCCTGTCAGCTCCTCTGCAATTTATCATTTTTTATTGTTTATATGTTTATTTTGCTTTTGTGTAATGTGCGCCTGCCCTTATCTATTAGAGGATAAGGAGGGCGGTACACCATGACCACCAAACTCTTCTTGTTAACTCCCCATGACAGCGAAACTCTTCTGGTTTACTCCCATGACCACCAAACTCTTCTTGTTAACTCTCCATGACCACCAAACTCTTATTGTTTAGTATCCATGACAACCAATCTCATCTTGTTTACTCTCCATGACCACCAAACTCTTCTTGTTAACTCCCCATTACCACCAAACTTTTCTTGTTTACTCTCCATGACCCCAAACTCTTCTTGTTTACTCTCCATGAAAACCAAACTCTTCTAGGTTACACTCCATGACAACCAATCTCATCTTGTTTACTCTCCATGACCACCAATCTCATCTTGTTTACTCTCCATGACCACCAAACTCTCTTGTTTACTCCCCATGATAACCAATCTCTTCTTGTTTTCTCTCCATGTCAACCAAACTCTCTTGTTTACTCCCCATGACCACCATACTCTCTTGTTTACTTTCCATGGCCACCAAACTCTTCTTGTTTACTCTCCATGACCACCAAACTCTTCTTGTTAACTCCCCATGACCACCAAACTCTTCTTGTTTACTCTCCATGACCACCAAAATCGTCTTGTTTACTCTTCATGACCACCAAACTCTTCTTTTTTACTCTCCATGAACACCAATCTCATCTTAATTACTCTACCTGACCACCAAACTCTTCTTGTTATTTTCGCATGACCACCAAACTCTTCTTGTTTACTCTCCATGACCACCAAGCTCATCTTGTTTACACTCCATGACCACCAAACTCAACTTGTTAACGCTCCATGACCACATAACTCTTCTTGTTTACTCCCCATGACCACCAAACTCTTCTTGTTAACTCTCCATGACCACCAGACTCTCTAGTTTACTCTCCATGACCACCAAACTCTTCTGTTAACTTTCCATGACCACCAAACTCTACTTGTTTACTCCCCATGACCACCAATCTCTTCTTGTTAACTCCCATGACCACCAAACTCTTCTTGTAAACTCTCCATGACCACCAAACTCTTTTGTTTACTCCCCATGACCACCAAACTCTTCTTGTTAAATCTCAATGACCACCAAACTCTCTTGTTTACTCCCCATGACCACCAAACTCTTCTTGTTTACTCTCCATGACCACCAAACTCTTTTTGTTTACTCTCCATGTCAACCAAACTCTTCTTGTTTACTCCCCATAACCACCAAACTCTTCTTGTTTACTCTCCATGACACCAAACTCTTCTTGTTAACTCTC
Source organism: Timema cristinae (assembly GCA_039000515.1). Classification (NCBI taxonomy): domain Eukaryota; kingdom Metazoa; phylum Arthropoda; class Insecta; order Phasmatodea; family Timematidae; genus Timema; species Timema cristinae. Next base: position 35,202 of record JBCFYV010000168.1, on the reverse strand, counting down.
AATGACCACCAAACTCTCTGTGTTACTCCCCATGACCACCAAACTCTTTTTGTTTACTCCCCATGACCACCAAAGTCTTCTTGTTAACTCTCCATGACCACAAAAATCTTCTTGTTAACTCCCCATGACACCAAACTCTTCTTGTTTACTCTCCATGACCACCAAACTCTTCTTGTTTACTTTCCATGACCACCAAACTCTTCTTGTTTACGCTCCATGACCACCAATCTCATCTTGTTTACTCCCCATGACCACCAAACTTTTCTTGTTAACGCTCCATGACCACCAAACACTTCATGTTTACTCCCATGACCACCAAACTCTTCTTGTTAACTCTCCATGACCACCAAACTCTCTTGTTTACTCCCCATGACCACCAAAACTCTTCTTGTTTATTCCCAATGGCTACCAAACTCTTCTTGTTTACTCTCCATGGCCACCAAACTCTTCTTGTTTACTCTCCATGGCCACCAAACTCTTCTTGTTTACTCTCCATGACCACCAATCTCTTCTTGTTAACTGTCCATGACCACCAAAATCATCTTGTTTACTCTCCATGACCATCAAACTCTTCTTGTTAACTCTCCATGACCACCAATCTCATCCTGTTTACTCTCCATGACCAACAAACTCTTCTTGTTTACACTCCATGGCCATTAAAATCTTCTTGCTTACTCTCCATGGCCACCTAACTCTTCTTGTTTACTCTCAATGGCTACCAAACTTTTCTTGTTTATTCACCATGGCCACCAAACTCTTCTTATTTACTCTCCATGATCACCAATCTCATCCTGTTTACTCTCCATGGCCACCAAACTCTTCTCGTTTACTCTCCATGGCCACCAAACTCTTCTTATCTACTCTACATGGCCACTAAACTCTTCTTTTTTACTCTCCATGGCCACCAAACTCTTCTTTTTAACTCTCCATAACCACCAAACTCTTTTTGTTTACTCTCTATGGCCACCAAACTCTTCTTGTTTACTCTCCATGGCCACCAAACTCTTCTTATTTACTCTCCATGGCCACTAATTTCTTCTTGTTTACTCTCCATGGCCACCAAACTCTTCTTGTTAACTCTCCATGACCACCAAACTCTTCTTCTTTACTCTCCATGGCCACCAAACTCTTCTTGTTTACTCTACATGGCCACCAAACTCTTCTTGTTTACTCTCCATGTCCACCAATCTTTTCTTGTTTACTCTCCATGGACACCAAACTCTTCTTGTTAACTCTTTATGACCACCAAACTCTTCTTGTTTACTCTCCATGGCCACCAAACTCTTCTTGTTTACTCTCTATGACCACCAATCTCTTCTTGTTAACTCTCCATGACCACCAAACTCTTCTTGTTTACTCTCCATGACCACCAATCTCATCTTGTTTTCTATCCAAGACCACCAAACTCTTCCTGTTAACTCTCCATGACCACCAAACTCTTCTTGTTTACTCCCCTATGACCAGCAAACTCTTCTTGTTAACTCTTCATGGCCACCGAACTCTACTTGTTTACTCTCCATGGCTACCAATCTCATCTTGTTTACTCTCCATGACCACCAAACTCTCTTGTTTACTCCCATGACCACCAAATTCTTCATTTTTACTCTCCATGACCACCAAACTCTTCTTGTTTACTAACCATAACCACCAAATCTCTTCTTGTTACTCTCCATGACCACCAATCTATCCTGTTTACTCTCCATGACCACCAAACTCTCTTGTTAACTCTCCATGACCACCAAACTCTCTTGTTTACTCTCCATGACCACCAAACTCTTCTTGTTCACTCCCATGACCACCAACTCTTCTTGTTATACCCCATGACACCAAAATCTTCTTGTTAACTCTCCATGACCACCAAACTCTTCTTGTTTACTCCCATGACCACTCGAACTCTTCTGTTTACTCCCATGACCAAAACTCTTCTTATTTACTCCCCATGACCACCAAACTCTTCTTGTTAAATCTCCATGACCACAACTCTTCTTGTTAACTCTCCATGACCACCAAACTCTTCTGGTTTACTCTCCATGACACCTAACTCTCTTGTTTACTCTCTATGACCACCAATCTCATCTTGTTTACTCTCCATTGTCTCACCAAACTCTTCTTGTTTACTCTCCATGACACCAATCTCATCTTGTTTACTCCCATGACCACCAAACTCTCTTGTTTACTCTCCATGGCCACCAAACTCTTCTTGTTTACTCTCCATGACCATCAAACTCTCTTGTTACTACCCATGACCACCAAACTCTCTTGTTTACTCTCCCATGGACACCAAACTCTTTTTGTTTACTCTCCATGAGCACACAAACTCTTCTTGTTAACTCCCCCATGACCACCATGAACTACTCTTTGTTTACTCTCCATGACCACCAATCGAATCACTTCTTGTTTACTCTCATGACACCAAACTCTTCTGTTTACTCTCCATGACCCAATCTTCTTGTTTACTCTCATGACCACCAACTCATCTTGTTTACTCTCCATGTCCACCAAACTCTTCTTGTTTACTCTCCATGAACACCAATCTCATCTTGTTTATCCCATGACCACCAATCTCTTGTTTACTCCCATGGCCACCAAACTCTTCTTGTTATCTCCATGACCATCAAACTCTTCTTGTTACTCCCAGGGACCACCAAATCTCTCTTGTTTACTCTCCTATGCCACCAAACTCTTTTGTTTACTCTCCATGAGCACCAAACTCTTCTTGTTTAACTCCCATGACCACCAACATCTTCTTGTTTATCTCCCCATGACCACCAAACTCTTCTTGTTTACTCTCCATGAACACCAATCTCATCTTGTTTACTCTCCCTGACAACCAAACTCTTCTTGTTTACTCTCCATGACCACCAATCTCATCTTGTTTACACTCCATGACCACCAAACTCTTCTTGTTAACTCTCCATGACCACCAAACTCTTATTGTATACTCCCCATGACCACAACCTCTTCTTGTTAACTCATCATGACCACCAAACTCTTCTTGTTTACTCCCATGACCACCAAAGTCTTCTTGTTAATTCTCCATGACCACCAAACTCTTCTTGTTACTCCCTATGACCACCAAACTCTTCTTGTTTACTCTCCATGACCAACAAACTTTCTTGTTTACTCTCCATGACCACCAAACTCTTCTTGTTTACGCTCCATGACCACCAATCTCATCTTGTTTATTCTCCATGACCACCAAACTTTTCTTGTTAACGCTCCATGACCACCAAACTCTTCTTGTTTACTCCTCATGACCACCATACTCTTCTTGTTAACTATCCATGACCACCAAACTCTCTTGTTTACTCCCCATGACCACCAAAACTCTTCTTGTTTATTCTCAATGGCTACCAAACTCTTCTTGTTTACTCTCCATGACCACCAATCTCTTCTTGTTAACCCTCCATGACCACCAAACTCTTCTTGTTTACTCTCCATGAACACCAATCTCATCTTGTTTTCTCTCCATGACCACCAAACTCTTCTTGTTAACTCACAATGACCACCAAACTCTTCTTGTTTAATCCCCATAGACCAGCAAATTCTTCTTGTTAACTCTCCATGGCCACCGAACTCTACTTGTTTACTCCCCATGACCACCAACTCTTCTTGTTAACTCCCCATGACCACCAAAATCTTCTTGTTAACACTCCATGACCACCAAACTCTTATTGTTTACTCCCCACGACCACCAAACTCTTCTTGTTAACTCTTAATGACCACCAAACTCCCTTTTTTACTCCCCAAGACCACCAAACTCTTCTTGTTAACTCTCAATGACCACCAAATTCTCTTGTTTACTCCCCATGACCACCAAACTCTTCTTGTTTACTACTCCCATGACCACCAAACTCTTCTTGTTTACTCTCCATGACCACCAAACTCTTCTTGTTTACTCCCATGACCACCAAACTCTTCTTGTTTACTCCCCATGACCACCAAACATTTCTTGTTAACTCTCAATGACCACCAAACTCTCTTGTTTAATCCCCATGACCACCAAACTCTTCTTGTTTAATCCCCATGACCACCAAAGTCTTCTTGTTTACTCTCCATGACCACCAAACTCTTCTTGTTTACTCTCCATGACCACCAAACTCTTCTTGTTTACTCTCCATGACCACCAAACTCTTCTTGTTTACTCCCCATGACCACCAAACTCTTCTTGTTTATCCATACCCAACATGTCTTGTTAATCTCAATGACACAACTCTCTTGTTTAATCCCATGACCACCAAACTCTTCTTGTTTACTCCCATGACCACCAAGAACCTCCTTACTTGTTGTTAACTCCCCATGACCACCAATCTTCTTGTTTAATCTCCATGACCACAAACACTCTTGTTTTTCATGCATCACTCCCCATGACCACCAGACTCTTTTTGTTATCTCCATGACCACCAAATCTTCTTGTTTACTCTCCATGACCACCAACTCTTCTTGTTTACTCTCCATGACCACCAAACTTTTCTTGTTAACCTCCAATGACCACAAACTTCTTCTTGTTTCTCGCAACTCTCCATGAACCCACCACCAACTCTCTTGTTTACTCTCCATACACCAATCTCTTCTTGTTACTCTCATGACACCAAACTCTTCTTTTACTCCCATGACCACAAACTTCTGTTAACTCTCCATGCCACCGAACTCTATCTGTTTACTCTCCATGACTACCAATCTTCTTGTTAACTCTCCATGACTACCAAACTCTCTTATTACTCCCCATGACCACCAAACTCTTCATGTTTACTCTCCATGACCACCAATCTTCTCTTGTTTACTCTCCATGACCACCAATCTCTCTTGTTTAACTCTCCATGACCACCAATCTCTTCTTGTTTACTCCAATGACCACCAAACTCTTCTTGTTTACTCTCCATGACCACCAATCTCTCTTGTTTAACTCTCCATGACCACCAATCTCTATCTGTTTACTTCCCATGACCACCAAACTCTTCTTTTAACTCTCATGACACCAAACTCTCTGTATCTTTGACCACCCAACTCTTTTGTTTACTCTAGAGCCACCAAATCTTCTTGTTTTACTTCCCATGACCACCAAACTCTTCTTTTTAACTCTCCATGACTACCAAACTCTTCTTGTTGCAACCCCCCCCTTAATATCTATAAGGTGAGAGAGGCAGTAAATTAGGTAAAGAGTTACCTGAATGAACATAACAATTTTATTTAGTCAAAAAAACAATAACAAGCTGAGCAAACAATCAACACCGCGTGAAGCGCGCTTTTCCGTCCATCGCGGAAACCAATTACATCAAAGGAAAACATAAACGTTACCTCCTCAAAACAAGTTACATCAAACCCATCAAAGGAAACGGTACGGGATCTCAGTGACATGGTCTTTGGTTACTTCGTTAAATTGATTAGTTCCTAAACTGGTTACTCTAGCGTTTAAGTTATCCACCCTAGTATAAATATATATTTTTCTTACAGACGCCCGTAGCAAACGTGACGTCATAGCAATCAAACAAGGCCACAAGGTAATAATAACTTAACAACCCTAGGCGTTTAACTTGGCGAACAAAGATGAGTCCAGAAACAGCTATACTCGAAAACAACATAAGCCGGGTTTCGAACCCAGGACCTGACAATCTCAGGTTAAAAGCTAATATTGGCAAATGTATGAAATACATTTGAATAGGGCCCAGACCCTGGATATAAGCGGTGGCGAAAGCGACGGTCTAACTCCCAGCAGCGATAAGCGCGTAGCATAGTCAATATTCAAATAAACATAAGTTAATAACAAAGTCCAAATAGTAATTTAGAAAGAGTTCCCCCCCATGACGCCGAAACAGTAAATTTGGTAGGAAGGTAATATCCCCCGAAACCCAGTCGCTGCCCTCACCTCTTATCCTCGAGCCGGTGGGGTAGTAAGTGACCTGAGATCCCGGTACCGCTAGTATTTATACGAAATATAATTCTCAGAGAAGGGGGGCGGATCGAAGGAAAGGAAGGTTGGAGAACATTACAAACAAGGGGGGAGGAGGTTCGAGACTCATATCGAACACCTAGCACCTTCTCGAAGCTCGGCGAAGGCGGAAACGGAACTCTTCTATCCATCTTCTCTGCTGGCCGAACACGTGGTCGAGCCTCGTTGCCGGCAGGCGCGGACACGCCTTCAGTCAGTCCGATGTATTTGGCGAGAGCGTAGGTCGCCGGTCAAGCTAGTGCCGCGTGTTGACTCAGTTGGCTGTCCGAGTTGGTGAGTGTTGTTACAATGTAAGTTGTTACATCCTCCCCCCCTGACGGGATGTCAGAAGGAGTCCTCAGCAGTAGGCGTAACGGCAGGGCGGTACCTTCCCTGCCGTTAGTGGCAGACAATGGGGAGATGATCCACACGAACCCTCATGACAGTCCTTGGATAGCCGGCCTCATGGTCAAGTAGTAAGCCCACCCGGTAGTGGCGCTCTGACAGATCCTGGAGTAGCTCACGCCGGAGTACTACACGCACGGCACTGACGCTCTCGCTCTCCTTCTTTCTGACGACCCATTGAAGCTGAGACTCGTCCCACATATCAGTCGGCCCAGCCAGCCTCCGTCTTCTGTAGACGACGCGTTCGATATCTCGCCCCGAACCAAAAGGGAAGGGGAGGGAAGGGTGAAGACCTCTCTGAGAACAAATAAACTACAGTTACAAAAATAATATAAGTGTACAGTCTACAATGCTCTGACACGGCTGCTGGCAGGCGCAGTCCATCTAATCCAGTTCATCACGGCACTTAGTGCGCATCCACATGAGGCTATGCCTCCAAGTAGACACAACAGGAACAAGAGTGTTCTACAAGGGCAAGCACTGCATCATCTTCCTTTTTCATATAGTACGCGCGCACACACGCGTATGGATTCTTCCAAGTTCCCAGAGCGACACTCAAACATAAGTCACTAACCATTAGATATATATAGAAGTTCGGGTAGGCCTACCCCTAAGATTTGAATCAATGTCCAATATAACAAATAAACATAACCTACAATAAACCCTAAACTTTACACTATATACCTAAATAACCTATGATAATTCCTAAATTTTACTCCGTATACACATAAATAATACTTAACCAATAACACGTCCTGCCTTCTTGCACAGGACGTGGACTCACTACGTCACCGCCTTGAGGTGGCTAACGTGGGCGCGGCGGGTTACAGAAGGGTCCGCAATGTCCACTAGTAGGACTGAGACAGGCGTTAGGAACTTGTCGATGTGCCATGGCCCACTCCATTTGAATGCCAGCTTAGCCGACGTCTTGTCCATCGCCGAGCTCAAGGGGAAGCATTTACAAACTACTTTGTCACCCACATTAAACGGGACGGGGACACGTCCCCGATTGTAAGTAGCAGCTACTTTCCTCCTAGACTTTAACAAATTTTTATAGGCGAGTCCACACTTCTCTTCAAAGGGGCGGTCATGGGCGTCAGATAAGAGCGGGTCAACATCCCACGTGGTTAAGAGGGGGTGGTTTAAATCCCTATTCAAGAAGACCGAGGCAGGAGTGGCTCCGACTGACTCGTGGTACGCAGAGTTGAACGCGACGTTCAGAAAGTCTAGGTCCTTGTCCCAATGAGAGTGGTCCTGGTGGTGGAAAATAGTTAGCGCCACATTTAAATTCCTATTAAAACGCTCAACGTGGTTGGGGGAGGGGTAGTATGGGCTGGTGGTCACGTGTTTGACCCCCCAAGAGAAGCACATGTCTTTGAAAGCCTTGGAACGGAAACAGGGGCCATTGTCACTAACCACAACCTTAGGGGTTCCAAGAACGCCCCACACCCGCCTAGATAAGGCATTCACAGTCGTAGATGCCTTCATGTTCCTAAGGGGAATTAACACCACAAATTTAGAAAATGCATCCAGCACTACCAAAATAGACGTGTTGCCCTGGGAGGAACGCGTAAGGGGCCCAACATAGTCAACAAAAACTTTCTCCCAGGGGCGTGTGGCAACGTCAGCAGAATGAAAACCAAATTTCGAGTTTTGTGAGGGTTTGGCCCTTTGGCAGGCCTCACACTTGCGCACCCACTCCCTCACGTCCTTGGGCAAGTTGGGCCAATAAAACTCTTTGGAAACTTTCTTCTCAGTTTTGAGCACCCCACAATGCCCACCCAAAACAGAATCGTGGAAGTACTTAAGTAGCATAGGCCTGAGCTTCTCGGGAATATAGTATTTGGGTCTCCCCCTAATATTAGTCACTAAGAGACCCTTGCGCAGGCGATAGTTCCCAACTACTTCCCCAGTTCTAATCCTATCTACGAGCTGTTTACAAAATTCATCCTCGGCCTGATGAGCACCAATTGAAATAAAAGATTCTGGGATGGTGTGAATCACGCCTAGCGTTCCCGCCTCCGCTTCATCTCCTACAGGGTCAAGATCCTCTGCCATCCGCGACAACGCATCAGCTACAACATTCTCTTTACCCGCGACATGATGGGTAGTGAAGTCAAACCTAGAAAGCCTCCAGATCCAGCGGCCTATTTTACCCAACTGTTTGGGGTGGTTCCATAGCCAGGTCAGCGCCATGTTGTCTGTATACAGGTCAAACTTTCTAAGCTCTAGGTAGTCTGAGAACTTTTCTACTGCGAAAACACAACCTAGGCATTCCTTTTCGTACGTACTGTACTTTTTCTCAGCAGCATTTAAGGTCTTGCTGGCGAACGCTACCGGCCTACATCCATCAGGGGTTCGCTGCGAAAGCACCGCGCCGAGGGCAATTGACGACGCATCAACATGTAAAATAAAAGGGAGGGAGAAGTCGGGCATGCGCAATACCGCCGGAGAGACAAGGTGCCGTTTGAGGGCGAGAAAGGCCTCATTTTGTTCCCGACCCCACGCAAATACAGCTCCCTTTTTCTTAAGGGTGTTTAGCGGGTAAGCTAACTCAGAGAAAGAGGGGATAAACCTGGCGTAATAAGCGCACATCCCCAAAAACCTAGAAGTTCCCTTTAAATTCTTCGGGGTAGGGAAGTCAAGAATAGGCTTGACTCGCTCAGGGTCAACGAGCAAATTTCCCCGGGAAATAACATATCCCAGATACGGGACAGACTCCTTAGCCCATGTAACCTTTTCGGGATTAACAGTGAGTCCAGCAGAGCGCAGACGTTCTAACACAGTTTCTACGTGACGCAAATGGTCCTGAAGTGAATTACTATAAATGCAAATATCATCGAGATAATTGAAAACAAATTTAAATTTTAAGTCGGCAAGAATATGATCTAACACTCTACTAAGCGCTTGTCCCCGCAACTAATGCCTAACGGGACGCGGTTAAATTCATAAACCTGCCACGGAGTTACAAAGGCGGTAAATTTCTTGGATGGCTCTGAGAGCGCGCATTGGAGGAAGCTAGCGTTAAGATCAATGAGACTGTAATACCTGGCTTTACCAAGGTGTTGGAAGGCCGACTCTAGGCTAGGCATCGGATAAGGATCGAAAACAAGTTTCTTATTAAGTTTCCTGTAGTCAACAATGAGGCGATGCCCCTTGCCCTTGCGGGGAATAATGAAAGCGGGGCTGGCATACTGTGATTTAGACGGGCGAATGACTCCTTTTTTTTCTAAGTCGAAAATCAGATCTCTAAAAATCTCCATTTTGGGAGGAGCGCAGGAGTATGGCCCTGACCGTACGGGGATGTTGTCAAGAGCAACAATGTCGTAAGGGAGAATGTCGCATTTCCCCCACCTATCTGTGATTACATCAGAAAACCGGTTAACTACCCTTCGAATGGCCTCTTTATCCCTATCCAAAGGAAACAAGCATGGCGGCGTTTTCTCGGTCGCAAACGAGACAAATTCCCCTGGCGCAAAACTAAAGGAGACTATACGTTTTCCCATATCCAACCTAGCGTTGGTTTCAAACAAAAAATCGTTCCCCAAAACCATGTCAAACGGGAGGGTCGGCACTACGTAAAAGGAACGTTTCCAAGAAAACCTGTCAATTTTAATGGAGAGACGTACCTTATGGTCTACCATTAAACATTGCCCATTCGCAACAGTGTACGATTTCGGGCCAATATCTTCACACATAATATTAACTTTACCCCCAATAATACCAAGAAGTTTCTCACTAATGAAGGAGTTGCTCGCCCCAGTATCAAATAACCCTAAACATCCCACAGGACCAATACAAACATTAATCATGGGATTCAAAATCCGCGGCATAAAACTTACAGACGCGGCCGTACCACGGTCGCGAACGCGCCTTATTAGTTTACCTGCCTGCACTCCCTCTGAACGTGCCCCAATCTATTGCAGCGGAAACATCTAACTCTAGAAATGTCACGAGGCCCGCGGCCCCCTTGGTTAGCACCCACAGGGTTACTACCTCCCAAGTACCTAGAACGGTTCCCGAGCGGACGAGCGCCGATAAGCGGCACAGGAGAACTTGCTCCGGGATTTGAACCCGACCGCGCGTGGCTTACAACCTCAGGCGCATGCGCATTGAGATATTCCCTTCTGAGAGAAGAGTCTCTTCAACGTGCGAAGCCAAGGCATAGAGATCAAGTATACAAGTTGGTTTACTTGAGAACACAAAATGGCGCCTGGTAAGCGGCGACACATTCTCCAAAATAATATTTACAAGTTCAGGCTCCTTAAGATCGGCATTGAGTACGCGAGCTGCCTCCGTGATAGATAGAACAAAGTTCCTAAAAGTTTCACACGGAAACTGAAATCTATGCACAACCTCCCTGCATAACTTCTGTCTAACTCTACTAGGTAACAACGTATTAAGAATCTGGTCAGTTACAGCCTTAACTGATAAACCTGCCTGAATTCCCCCGGAAAATAATTCGGTTAAGAATCCCGACGTTTTGGACAAACACAATGTCAAAAACTCGGGCTCACTAACGAGTTTAAGGCGGGATGCCCGGCTAATTTCAACCAAGAAGTTAAATAACTCCGTGTAGTTCTGACCACTACACACAGGAATGCGACCTAATATTTCCAATAGGACCTTACTATGACATTTAACAGATACCGCTGGCGTTTGGAGGACGGGGGGAGGGGAGGGCGTCATCGGTTGTTCACCACTCGCAACTGTGTCCATGCCAAAATCTGCCGGAGATTCCCCAACCTCACTCACTAGTTCGCATAAAATAGACCTTAACTCACCCACCGTTGCGTTGGGTGGAGTAGGGGTGGACCAATTTTGGAGCTCGGCGATGAGTTGTTCACGGTTCAGTCTGTAGACATCAGATCTCGTCAGTTTGGTTGATGGCTTGTCGCCTGGTTTCAGCGGAGGAGCCATGGCCAATGACAGTATGAAAAAAGATACAAATAGGTATTAGTACAATGTATTACATAAAATATAACCCTCTGGCATATTTCCCTTTTTTGTTTAATTTCTCGGCATCTTTCCAAGCCCATACTTTATAGAGCCATAGTCGTTCGAGGCATGAACTAAGGACCAAGAGCACAATATAGACATAAACGTCGAAATTATAAAGCCAATAATTACTAACCAGTAACCATCAATCATGTAACCACTGTTAACCACGTTAACCACAATAACCATGTTAACCATGTCAACCATGTAACCATGTTAACCATGTAACCATGTTAACCATGTAACCACATTAACCATGCTCTGCTACCATTTTGCAACCCCCCCCTTAATATCTATAAGGTGAGAGAGGCAGTAAATTAGGTAAAGAGTTACCTGAATGAACATAACAATTTTATTTAGTCAAAAAAACAATAACAAGCTGAGCAAACAATCAACACCGCGTGAAGCGCGCTTTTCCGTCCATCGCGGAAACCAATTACATCAAAGGAAAACATAAACGTTACCTCCTCAAAACAAGTTACATCAAACCCATCAAAGGAAACGGTACGGGATCTCAGTGACATGGTCTTTGGTTACTTCGTTAAATTGATTAGTTCCTAAACTGGTTACTCTAGCGTTTAAGTTATCCACCCTAGTATAAATATATATTTTTCTTACAGACGCCCGTAGCAAACGTGACGTCATAGCAATCAAACAAGGCCACAAGGTAATAATAACTTAACAACCCTAGGCGTTTAACTTGGCGAACAAAGATGAGTCCAGAAACAGCTATACTCGAAAACAACATAAGCCGGGTTTCGAACCCAGGACCTGACAATCTCAGGTTAAAAGCTAATATTGGCAAATGTATGAAATACATTTGAATAGGGCCCAGACCCTGGATATAAGCGGTGGCGAAAGCGACGGTCTAACTCCCAGCAGCGATAAGCGCGTAGCATAGTCAATATTCAAATAAACATAAGTTAATAACAAAGTCCAAATAGTAATTTAGAAAGAGTTCCCCCCCATGACGCCGAAACAGTAAATTTGGTAGGAAGGTAATATCCCCCGAAACCCAGTCGCTGCCCTCACCTCTTATCCTCGAGCCGGTGGGGTAGTAAGTGACCTGAGATCCCGGTACCGCTAGTATTTATACGAAATATAATTCTCAGAGAAGGGGGGCGGATCGAAGGAAAGGAAGGTTGGAGAACATTACAAACAAGGGGGGAGGAGAGGTTCGAGACTCATATCGAACACCTAGCACCTTCTCGAAGCTCGGCGAAGGCGGAAACGGAACTCTTCTATCCATCTTCTCTGCTGGCCGAACACGTGGTCGAGCCTCGTTGCCGGCAGGCGCGGACACGCCTTCAGTCAGTCCGATGTATTTGGCGAGAGCGTAGGTCGCCGGTCAAGCTAGTGCCGCGTGTTGACTCAGTTGGCTGTCCGAGTTGGTGAGTGTTGTTACAATGTAAGTTGTTACATTGTTACTCCCCATGACCACCAAACTCTTCTTGTTTACCCTCCATGACCACCAAACTCTTCTTGTTTACTCTCCATGACCACCAAACTCTTCTTGTTTAATCTCCATGACCACCATTTTCATCTTGTTTACTCTCCATGACCACCAAACTCTTCTTCTTAACGCTTCATGACCACCAAACTCTTCTTGTTTACTCCCCATGAACACCAAATTCTTCTTGTTAACTCTCCATGACCACCAAACTCTCTTGTTTATTCCTCATGACCACCAAACTCTTCTAGTTTACTCTCCACGACCACCAAACTCTTCTTGTTTACTCTCCATGACCACCAAACACTTTTGTTTACTCCCCATGACCACCAATCTCATCCTGTTTACTCTCCATGACCACCAAACTCTTTTTGTTTACTCTCTATGGCCACCAAACTTTTCTTGTTTACTCACCATGGCCACCAAACTCTTCTTGTTTACTCTCAATGGCTACCAAACTCTTCTTGTTTACTCTCTATGGCCACCAAACTCTTCTTGTTTACTCTCCATGGCCACCAAACTCTTCTTGTTTACTCTCTATGGCCACCAAACTCTTCTTGTTTACTCTCCATGACCACCAAACTTTTCTTGTTTACTCTCCATGGCTACCAAACTCTGCTTGTTTACTCTCCATGGCCACCAAACTCTTCTTGTTTACTCTCCATGACCACCAAACTCTTCTTATTTACTCTCCATGATCACCAATCTCATCCTGTTTACTCTCCATGGCCACCAAACTCTTCTTGTTTACTCTCCATGGCCACCAAACTCTTCTTATCTACTCTACATGGCCACTAAACTCTTCTTTTTTACTCTCCATGGCCACCAAACTCTTCTTTTTAACTCTCCATAACCACCAAACTCTTTTTGTTTACTCTCTATGGCCACCAAACTCTTCTTGTTTACTCTCCATGGCCACCAAACTCTTCTTATTTACTCTCCATGGCCACTAATTTCTTCTTGTTTACTCTCCATGGCCACCAAACTCTTCTTGTTAACTCTCCATGACCACCAAACTCTTCTTCTTTACTCTCCATGGCCACCAAACTCTTCTTGTTTACTCTACATGGCCACCAAACTCTTCTTGTTTACTCTCCATGTCCACCAATCTTTTCTTGTTTACTCTCCATGGACACCAAACTCTTCTTGTTAACTCTTCATGACCACCAAACTCTTCTTGTTTACTCTCCATGGCCACCAAACTCTTCTTGTTTATTTTACATGTCCACCAATCTCTTCTTGTTAACTCTCCATGACCTCCAAATTCTTCTTGTTAATTCTCCATGTACTCCAATGTCTTCTTGTTAACTTTCCATTGCCACCAAACTCTTCTTTTTAACTCTCCATGGACAGCAAATACTTATTCTTTACTCTCCATGGCCACCAAACTCTTCTTTTGTTAACTCTACATAGCAACCAAACGCTTTTTGTTAAATCTCCATGCCAATCAAATTACTTTACAAATTGTTTGTAATGGAGTAATAAAGCTTTCCCGCGGCGTTAATATTTCTTCGTTATTACGGTTTTTAATTAATTAACTGAAACAATTCCTGCTTTGAGGTGCACAGTTTCGTGCACAAGGGCTACTTATATTTAAATGTTATACCTTTGTGCGAGGTAGATATCGCGAAACGTTCATGATGGACAAACTGTTCATTTTATTAATATAGATAGATACTGATGTTCGTGAATATCCAATACCAACATATATAATGTTAATCCAGTAATTTATTAGTGTAAAGGAAACACTCAAAAAAAATATAAAGAAAAACAATTAAATTAGAATAATTTTAAAACCATATAAAACATGAATAAACCAGAACAGTGTTGCCAGATTGTTACCAATTGGTACGACTAGAATGGTCCTTAGTATCAAATACCTCACTTCAATTATACAATATCTTAATCCTACAATACCTTCCTTAATTCTACAATACCCCTCTTCAATTCAACAATACCTCCCTTTATTTCTACAATACTTCCCTTCAATTCAACAATACCTCCCTTCAATCTAACAATACCTCCCTATATTTCAACAATACTTCCCTTCAATTCAACAATACCTCCCTTTATTTCTACAATACTTCCCTTCAATTCAACAATACCTCCATTCAATCTAACAATACCTCCCTTTATTTATACAATACCTCCCTTCAATTCAACAATACCTCCCTTCAATCTAACAATACCTCCCTATATTTCAACAGTACCTCCCTTAAATTCAACAATACCTCCCTTCAATCTAACAATACCTCCCTTCAATCTAACAATACCTCCCTATATTTCAACAGTACCTCCCTTAAATTCAACAATACCTCCCTTCAATTCAACAATACCTCCCTTCAATTCAACAATACCTCCCTTCAATTCAACAATACCTCCGTTCAATCTAACAATACCTCCCTTTATTTCTACAATACTTCCCTTCAATTCAACAATACCTCCCTTCAATCTAACAATACCTCCCTTTATTTCTACAATACCTCCCCTCAATTCAACAATACCGTCCTTCAATTCAACAATACCGTCCTTCAATTCAACAATACCGTCCTTCAATTCTACAATACCTCCCTTCAATTCAACAATACCTCCCTTAAATTTAACAATACCTCACTTTATTTCAACAATACCTCTTGTTGATAGTAGTTTCGGTTCATGCTCTTTGGAAAGTCCTTCTTTGGAAGTCCCACGCTGTCGACCCAAATTGTAGAGTTATGTTCTCTACGTTTTTGGAAGCCCCTCGTTGTCAAAACCAAGTTGTAAGGATACTTTCTTGTAGTGAGATCTTTGGTTTGAGTTCGCTTTTAATGCTACTTATCTGTGAAAAATGTATTTTGCAGAAACTTGTTTTTATTAATTTATCCTGAGTAATTTTATTTGCACATACGATACGACAGCTTAATCCGTCGTGGACTGAATTTGAAAATTGGAATTAATTTAACGCGGACCGCTTCTGCAATAAGATTGTCAAGTGAATTAAAATTATAAATTAAAGCAGTGGCGTATTCTCTGGGTATGCTAGTCCGGCGCTGCATACCTATAATGATATGGACTAAAAAAATGCAATGTTGTCTGTGCTAACTGTGTAAATACTAATGTTTAAATTGTCAATAAATATACATGTAATTAATTATTAATTTAAAAAAATAATATTGGTTCATATTCCAAGAATACTGTGTTTTAAGTAATTCTTCTTCCAAAAGGTTCTACTTAGTACAATAGGAAACCCAGGGCTTGCTGCTTGAAAACCGCAAGGCAAGCTAGGGAGGTTCTAATTATTATTATTATTATTATTATTATTATTATTATTATTATTATTATTATTATTATTATTAGCACTTCGTTTTACTACCTATTCGGGTTATACGCACTTACGCTAATGTGTAATGGTAGGGTGATTGTGAGATGAAATGGAGGACCTAAAGTTTAACGTGGAATCCGAACCACGGTGGAGGCCTGGCATTCCCCACATTCACAGAGGTTCTAATTACTTTGCCCAATGTATAGGGGGTGGTACCACACTCCTTTCTGCTCACCCACAAGTCATTGGCCAATGAAATCGGGTTTTTACACCCCAGGTCATGCTGTTCATGTGAAGCAATCTAATCATTGTGACAACTTTGAAAAAAGATTCACGATCACAATGTTTATTCATTAAGCTAATTTAGTATAGTTTAAGTAAAAATACATAAAATAAATATAAAATTAATTGTAAAATAATAGTAAACGTAACCAGCTTTAAATTATACATTAATTAAATACATTATGTTACGCTTATGCATTCTAGTCACGTGTATTTGGCAAACACATCCAACCAATCTTTCAAATGTAGGCATTTCAGCACTTAGAGAATGGGGCGGGGGGGGGGGGGGCAGGTTAAGGCGGGTGACTAGGCTACTTTAACCGTAGTTGACAGTAATTCTTGTGTTTTTACCAAGAACAAAATAAGGAAACCTATTCCAAATTCAATCCTTTATCCCTCACACCTGCACTAATGTCATTTTCTTTTACAGGTTCGACATTCATTATCATCCAAACATCTCATTCCACAAGATAATACAAATTTCCTACTTTCAGGTTCATACTCCATTAATTCACCATCCACCTCATAAGGACCCAACAAAACACGAAGAAAGACTCGTCAATACCTGCAAGCCCTTACGGCCTCTCAATGACCGTAAGAAAGCGGCAGGTAAGGACGAGGACTAAAACAAACACAATGGAGATTTACAAATGTAAATTTGAACTGACACGCAAACAAACAGACATGTAACAGAGGTAACACAATACAAAGATGAGAAAAGAGATAAGCAATTATCTCGGCACTCAAAAGCAAATCAAGCCTCTCTCGAACTGGTGACACTGATCAATAGTGTTAGCATAAGAGAGGGTCGACAAGGTAAAAAAAAAAAAAAAAAAAAATTCTTGTGTTTTTCTTTAGTAGAAAGGATCGTGGAGTTTTAATAGGGTTCTTTTTGTTTTTGTTTTACATTAACGACTTATTAGTTAGGAGTGTGGTTTCACCATTTCAAGATGATTTAGAAGGAAAAGGTAGAATAAAATATATTTTCTTATAATTTACTTAATCAGTGGCGATCCCAGCCATTTACTTTGAGGGAGGCATTCAATCAAGGCTGTAGCAAGAATGACATTTTGATGGAGAAAGCAGGTTTGGGGTTGCACAGCTTCCTAAACCCTAAAGGCCGAGAATATTTATAAATATTAAATGCTTTTATAAATAAATAACTTCCGGAGCATAAATTCTCAAGTTGGGAGACTCGTTTGTTTCCAAGCAGCAATGTGTGAGATAAGATATGCTTTAAGAAATAGTTTTAATTGCAACGTGAGTTGGACAATCCACCTGATTCCCTCTCACCAAGATCTGATGGACGCTTGATCGATGTATCACTTCATTTTACTCTTATTATGATTGTTTGTTTTGAGTATTGCTAACTGTGTGCTTTTAATTACACTAGGCTAATTGAATAGGATCTGTCTCTCTTGTGCAATCAGAAATGTGCCCATACCACTCCTAGCCCCGACATTAATATTGACTTAAATTTCTAACCATGTAGATATCATTACACTTTGAGGACCGCCTATGTGGTCTAGTGGTCAAAGGTTCTGGCTATGGACTCAGGGGTCTCGGATTTGATTCCCGGCGCGTCCAGATTATCTGAAAAACAGAACCAATTTTATATAGGCACACATCTTTAAATATTTCCCTTGAAATAATCCCTTGACGTTCTGGAACAGCGGTGGTTGAGGGCCCCCGGCCCCCATATCTTCCCTGCAACTTTTAGAGTGCAGCATACCTATTTATTTTCTCAGAATACGTCACTGAATTCAAGTTTAGTAGAGCGTTCCTCTGTAAGGTTATGAAGGAAGGAGCCTTCTTTTGGAGTATATGTCTCTAAAGAAATTGTTCTAGTAGCTTCTATCTTTCTGTAGCTTGCATAATGTTCTAGAAGGGAGGGAGAGAGAAAGTGAGTGTTTTCGAAGTGGTCATATTTCACAAGTTTTTGCAATTTGGGTTGTTGGGACGATTTAAACAATGGAAAGTATAAGCGGACGTAAGAGTCGTCGTAAACAACAAAAATAAATAAATAATTGATCATCTAAGTGTGTGAGGAGATTTCATAACGCCTCTATATTCATTTTGTTTTATGTTCTGAAACTGTTCATTAATTTTTAAATATATTGATGGTGAGAATTTTTATTTAAATTATTGTGAAATGAAAAGTCTATTTCATTACACTCTCTTAAAATTATACAACACCTCTCTTCAATTCAACAATACCACCCTTTAGTTCTGCAAATCCTCTCTTCATTTCAACAATGCCTCCCTTTAATTCTGCAATACCTCTCTTCAATTCAACAATATATCTCTTCTATTCTACAATAACTCCCTTCAATTCAACAATACCTCAATTCTATTCTACAATACCTCCCTTCAATTCAATAATATCTCCCTTCGATTTAACAAAACCTCCCTTCAATTTAACAATACCTCCCCTCAATTTAACAATA
The DNA here is from genome assembly GCA_039000515.1 of Timema cristinae. Taxonomy (NCBI): domain Eukaryota; kingdom Metazoa; phylum Arthropoda; class Insecta; order Phasmatodea; family Timematidae; genus Timema; species Timema cristinae. Next base: position 16,390 of record JBCFYV010000168.1, on the reverse strand, counting down.
CCTTCCTTTAATTCTACAATACTTCCCTTCAATTTAACAATAACTCCCTTCAATTCAACAATACCTCTCTTCTATTCTGCAATACCCCTCTTCAATTTAACAATACCGCAACCAATATAGAGCATAAATTTCATTTACAATACAAATGATTTTTTTTATATTTATATATTTTCTAAAATATTCACATTTAGTTACTTATGAAGCTTTTGTCATCACATCTATTAAATGGATCATTAGTTGAATCATATTCTATTTTAAAGTTACTATTGTTAACCGGATATTTAATAAAACGGTGTTTTACATAAATGTTCTTAGTACATTGTATATCTTGATACATCCTTGACTGTCCTCATAAATCAAAATTGGATAAACAGACCTACAAATCTACTACACAAGTTTATCCATAAATAAACATTCGGACATACAGGCTGAGATTGTCATAAAATTAGACTCACTACTACTTAAAACAGGTATTTTGATGGTTTTTTGGAACACCAATTTATAACATTGCCATTTAGTTTTATGATAAATACACTAGACAATACACTCTTTCTGTCAATGATGTCACTTGCAAAGTCAGAATCCTTATACACTTTAGTAGAGTAGAAAGAAGGAGTTTGGCTGAGCAAGATGGTGGACAATGACGCCGCCCCCACCCGGACTCCACCCCCTGGCCTACGGTTACAACTAGGGTTCGGAATAGTTTGATCAGCTTCCCCTTTTATCTCTCCTCCTCATCTGGTTGCCCCTACTTTCCCTCACTCCTCTTTGACTACCATCGTTGAATGTATATATACTACAAGAAGTCGCCAGCCCAGCTAAAAAAACTGACGAGCTTAGATTAGTAGAAAATATTTCGCCGCTAGGATCGCTTGTGTTCTCCAACACCAGAAAGTGTCACTGTAATAGCCTAGGGCACAGACAAGGAAATAACAGATACACAGCCTTACGGGAGATTTGTTGCGCTCCTCGAGTCAGGTAGAACTTGAAATATCCAGTGATAACAGCGCTTCCAAGTGAGAATTCTTTGAAACAACTCAATTTCAAAAATTTTCTGATGAGAGAGACAAACCGATAGAGTGAGAGCTAAAAGTTGCTGTCTTGTCTCTCCTAGTACAATAGATCAGGTAGAGGCAATCCCTTACCCCAACTCACCCCCTTTCATTTAACAAAACTTTGCAAACAATGGGGAGGATTGGAACCAAATATACAATACCAGTGCTTCTACAGTGTTGACATGAGTCTTGGAAATGCACTTGTAAATGAATTATTAAATATTTTGTGACCAGCTTCTGCAGTCACAATTCTTTAGGATTCACTTTTTCGTTAGACTAGACTTCAAATAACTGGGATGTGTTCGAATCCCGATCGGTTGTACTGAGAGTGTTTTTTGCTAATATGCTTATAATTCTCCTTCAACGCAAATACGGGCACATTTCCAAAACATTTTACCTTCCTCATTCCTTATCCATTGGATTAAATACGTGGATAGCTGTAATGGGAAGTATGACACGTGTACACAAAATATGTCAGTAATTAAAATTAAATACTTATGTTGTAAAGATTGCATTTATTTTTTACATTTATTTGTCAAATAAATACAAATTATACAAGGATATGCTACTATTTTTTTTTAAAGTTAAATACATAGAAAATATAATAAAAAGAGTTTCCTAGGTATATATTGGGTATCGGTAATACCGTCTTATTTTAAACACTGGAAAGATTATATTCAACATTATTTTATACAGATGTGCAATGAGAGTTAACAAATCGGTTTTAAATCAGTTTATAGTAAAATCAAGACTGGGAATGAAGCTTATTTTCTTAAACGCTCTTTTAGGATCACCCAACAAAACGATCATGTTTTGTCCAATTATTACACTCTTCCAACACCTTCTCGTGTCTTTATGGAGAATTAAATATCTCTTAATTTTAGTAAAGGGGAATAGAAATAATTTTTTTTTACTCTGAAAACTTTTTCAATACAAGATTATTTTACTATAAAAGAACAATATTTTCATACATTTAACAGTCGCAGATTTTCTTAAAAATAACTATTTACATTAAAATAAAATATAGTTTAGTAAAGTGAGTAAAATTGTTGACAGTACAAGTATATATAAAAATACTCTTAACTATACCCAAATATTGTTTTAATCACAGCCATAGTTACAAAGTGTTTTGTGTAAAAATTATCTATTAAGATGTAAAATAAAGTTCTGTTTATATAGTTTGGACAGGCTTGAGACTAAAATTATGATCACTAGCATTAAAAAATCAATACAATAATAATAATAATAATAATAATAATAATAATAATAATAATAATAAAAATGCAAAAATATGATTTAACAGAAATTTGATTAAAATATGTGTCAAATAAATTTGGACATTGATATATTTCATAATATTCTGGTCACTTTGATTTCATATTGTACTAGATCAATCTTTGACATACAATCTTGAACCAACCATGGCAATCCCAAACTAGTTATATCAATTAATAGATACGAAATCTAAAAAAGAATATATTACTTAAACTATTAACTGAGTTTTCAAACGAGCGCAATCACAGGGTGGCCGTTGTGCCCATTGACAAAGCAAACTTTACCTAAGCAAGATCATAGAAAAATGTTAGAAAAATTAGCATCACATTTCACCAAAGAACATAAATTAAATAATATACTCGGTTACAGAAACATATTAAATATGAAGCATCATGATTTTACAAAGATAATCGTGACCACCAAGTTATGTCGCCTGAATTGGTTTATTTTAATAGTTATGCCGCTCCTAGATATGCGATAACTGCTATGTATTTGTAAATCTAATGTAGGCTATCCACTTTAAAATAGTATTTAGTTTGCGTATTCATTTACTTTTAGTACTTTATACTATTTCCTCTGCCTTTACAAAGTTAGTGTTCCACCATATCAAGTTTTTGGTGTATAGGGAACTTTAAGGACCCCTTCCATTTCCCAGCAGTAAATTTTAGAAATTACAAACTTCCCAACTTGCATGGTTATTTGCCAACTTGGCAAATTTAATTTTTCTTTTATGCATAAAAGTATATTCTTTTGGGAAGGTGGCAGTTTACTCTCATTTCCAAACACCTCTCTCTCCCTCCCCCTTCTTAGCTCCCACAATTCCAATTTGAGTTTTTAAGACGTATTTGATTATCTTACAAGCTATTTCAATCTGACCACATCAAAAAGAGTGTTCTATATTGGTTGTATACATTTTAAGCGCTTCCATTTCCTGGGCTTCAATTTTGCCGCTTTATTTGGCTATCCGGGAAGGTCTATTGAATTACATGGCGATATTTAAAGTGTCTACCTCCACAAGAATTGTATTTATATATCTTTGGAAACATTTTCAGGGGAAATCCCTCCCTATTTTCCCCTCCTTCATTTTGAAATTTAAGAATCCAGTTTTTGATACTTTTTGAGTTGATCCTTATATCCGCCTGACTAATGTTAATTAGTCAATTAGTTAACCCCCATATCACCACCCTTCTTAGAAATAAATAATATTTGAAATGTGTTTGTGGTTATTTGAAATTATACCTCTACACTTCTAACAAATTTTAATTTTCTACCTCCTACTTGTGATGGGGTATCACCCGCCACCCCTCCCCCTCCTTACCTATTTCCTGTAGACTCATTTTGAAATTTAAAATGCTCAGCCATTGTAGTTAATTTGATTGGTCCCTGTATTTGCTGGACGAATTCCAATTTTATATCACACAGAGAAATAATTTATCAACTGGCTTTGAAAATTTTAGCCTCCTGCGTCCCATTTCTTTAACTACCACAAAATCTCAAATTTAAGATTTATTTGGTTATTTAAAGCCGTACTTCTACAAGCATGTCAAATTTAGTTTATCTACCATACTTAATATTTCTTTTAAACTCCCCTTTATTTCCTGGACTACTAATTTTAAACTTTTAAATGTTCGGACTTTTATAGTTATTTGAAGTGGTATCTTTGGCTAAATGCAGAATTTTAATTTTATAACACACTGAGAAGAAGTTGTTTATAGTAGTTTTGTAAGTTTTTAACCACTCAACCCACTTTTTACAACCCACTCTGACAAATTTTAAATTCCACTACTCATTTGGTTACCTGAAGTTTTATTTCTAATTGTCTTTCAAATTTTAATCTCTAACCTCATCTCAAAAGTTATTTCTGGCTGTAACTAGCCCCTCCCCCAATTCCCATTGTCTAAGTTAAAAATTAAAAATTTTCAATTTTTTATATTTATTTAGAGTAGTCTCCATACCTATGAATTTGAGTTATCGACCACACAAAGAAGTAGCTGAATGTATAAGTTATGAAAATGTTGAGCACGTCGTCTTCGCCTACCATTTCTTCAACTACCGCTTAGAAATTTCAAATAACATTAAGATTTATTTGGTTACTTGTGAAAGCTCCTTCTTCCTACTTGCCAAATTTAAATATTCTATCACATTTAAAAGTTGTTTTTATTTATATAACCCACGCCCCCTTCCCCATATTTCCCAGAATCCCATTTAAAATTAAAAATGTACATACTGATAGTTGTTTAGCAAGGTTCCTTTACTTTACTTCCAAATTTCACTCTTCTACCTCACTGGAAATTAGTTGTTTCTATTAGTTTTGTACATTTTAAAACTCATTTTTCTACCCTTAATCTAGATTTTTAAGATGTGTTTGGTTAGAGTTGTCCTCCTAACCGACTGTCAAACTTAAATTTTCTAGCACACATTAAAGATTTTTAGTCTGTTTATATCCCCTACCCTATTTCCCAGGGTCCTACATATTAAATAAAAATGTTCATATTTATAATTATTTGGAGTGATCCCATTGGTTATTTGCATAATTTCAATCTTTTACCACCCTGAAAAGTAGTTATTCATATTAGTTTTGGTAGTCTTGACACCCCACCCGCTTTTCTCCAACGCACCTCGGGACCCATCATGTGGATGCCGTACATAAATTAATTTCATATTAGTACTCTGCCACCTGATAAACCTCTATATATAACATTTCATGATTGGAGTATATGGAATTTACCACCCCTTTTTGCCCCTTTATACCAATTTAGGCGATGAAATTTGAAAAACCCTAAAGTTGTTCTAACCCAATTCTATAAAGAGACGTTCATTTTAAATTTCAAGGCCACCATTTAAAAAGATGTGTGGTCAGTGAATTTTGAAAATTTCAACGCCCTTTTACATCCCTTACTGGGTGAATTTCACAAAATCCGGTCCTATCTCTGGTCTAGGGCGAAAAGGTACCTTTACTAAAAAATTTAAGTTTACATGTTTAAAACCATTAAGCTCTTCGAACAAAACCACAAACTCCCCCACCTCGTTTATTGTCTCTACAGGAAAAATTGGCCTTGTAGTTTGGAAATCTAAACAAAATGTCTCATCCCGCATATCCACGCTCATTTTGATATTATTATATCAATATTTAGTTATTATAAGAGAGAAAACATAATAAATCCTCAAATTTGTTTCTTTAAGGTCCTCGCACACCATTTAACAATATTACCAATTAAAATGTAAACAGATGAAATAATTAAAATCTGATTGTTGAGCTATTATATAACAGTATTATTATTATTAGCACCGCGTCTTACTACCCGTTCGGGTTATACGCAATTATATAACAGTAGAACTGGTACTTCAATTCGGTGGTCATTTGCTTTAAATTAGGTAAGCGTTTTCTTTCTTCCAAAGATATACAGTAATTGATTTTGTTTTTAATTATCATTATTTATACAATTTTTTTTCATGAGGAGATTGTGCATCCCCTTCTGGATCCGCCCCTGAAAGGGTTTTTAAATTAAATTGATATATTGGACATATTACCCCGATTTTTGTATTTAAAAAAATGACATCTGACAAGAATCCTATTATAAGAAATAAAAATGGCTACTCAGACGAAATTTCTACGAATTTCTTTGGTTTAATTGTAACACTGCCTAAAATATATTATGAATATGTATACTAAAATTATTTATAATACTATTTTGTGAGAGTAAGAGAGGCAAGAAAGTTGATAGGACGGCCACTCATTCTGCTTTAACGACCGCCACTACTTTTCATAAGTTAAGATACTATTTTGAGAAATTTTGATATAATTTATAAAGAATTTTTCAGATTAAAAAATTTATAAATACTTAAAGTTACCGTCTTTTAAACAATATAGTCGTCTTACTGGGTAACTTATTGAAATAGCACATAAAGTTACTACTATGTAACGTCAAGGTTAGATTAAATTTGTTTTAAAAAAATCTAAAAAGTTATATGCCATGAACATAGCTATAACACAGTGGCAGTATTTAAATAAATATTAACTTTTTTGGGGGCTGTTAACATTGAAAAAACGTAAATATATTTTTATGTTTAGATCAGAATTGACACTTTAAATCAAGCGTGGCATTTAGCTTCACTGTTGAATGTATTAAAATAGCTTTAGTAAATGTTGTAACTGTCTTATAATAAATGCCCTGCGTACAGTTTATTTTAGATTTATCTAGATATTTATACGTTAGAAAGTAGACTTGAGCCTGTTCCTATCTACGATCCAACCATTGTTATTGAGAACATAGATGATATATTTGCACAGAAAATATGTATTCATTATATTGTTTTATCAGTCATAGGTTATATCTTGATTAGATATAAACCTCTGAAATATAAAAAGAATATATGTTTTGTTCACAAAGGCATATTTGAAATATATCAGGTATATATTATATATCTTATAATTGTATTTCTTTTTTATATAAGTGATATAACTTATTATATCCAGGTGCATTGCGCTGGGGGAGAGGGTGTTGGGGGTGTCACCCTCCAATGTTGGTTTAAAGCCTGGAAGCTGTGAATTTTGTGAGATTTGAGGTCTTTAGTTGGAAAATTCTAGGATTACTCTCTACATCATTAATTTATATTATGTAAGTCCTTAATCACAGATTCTTACAGACAAATTTAAAATTTCCCAACTGTTGATTTCTACTCTACAAAAAATCTCAACTTCAAAAATCATCAAACAATGAAAGGAGATTTATTATGTTGTAGATTTTAGAAATCTTAGTTAATCAAGTAGTCTAGTAGCGCCGTTATCAGTAGGCAAAGACAAAGGCCGGTGAGTGTAATGCGGTATGGAAACGAATCATAAGGGAACATGAGCCGCCCATTAGGAAAATTTCACTCAGCCAGCAATGTTTTATTTATGGTTTAGTGTTTTTAGTTGTGACTTTCGTGGCTGCTAGACTGTCGCAGTTTAATTATTCAAATTATCATATTGTCCAGACCATGCCTTAATTAAGACTTTATTAAATTTTTAAGGCATAAATGCAGTGAATGTTACGCAACATTTTATTGTTTTCTTATTGAGATCTCTGACTAAGATGAAATGAGGACATTGAGGTTAGTGTTAGTGTTTGACTTCTGAAATACACCCATTTTTCTAGCAAGTATCCATACTAGTTTTAATAGGTCTGATGTATCTTAGTTCAATGTTTATTAAAATAGGCTTTCATGAAAGCAATTTAGGCTAAAGCAACAATGAAGGAAGAGGAGTAACTTAGGGCTATGTTATATTGTTACATCTCTTATAATTTTTCATTTGATTAAGTAGGCTACACTAAACAAAAACATAGTTTTTATTCCCCCTATAACTTTTTATATTTGGGGTGCATTTTTAAATTTTTTACATGATGTTCGATTTGCATGAAATTCTGTATAACCACGTTTAGAATACTGGTTTCGAATTTGTCATCAGTTATTGCATAAAATGTCAGGGGAAGCCCCTTCACCCTCACGCACTAAATTACAATACGTTTTGAATAGTTTATTCGCGTACCAGTATTAACATTTTAGGGCAAATTCCATAAGGTTATGAAGCAGGTGTCATAAACTGTAGAAATAACGATAAATTCCATTTTTTATTGCTTTATTTTACAGTTGAAAAAGTGTTTAAAGAAATATGGCTAAATCGCTAATTTTTTGATAAAGTGACAAACGAGTTATACATTTCATGGAGCTTACAAGTTAAATATTGCGTCCAAGTGTGTTATAAAAACAATCAGTGGTTTCCAACCTGGGGGTCGTGGCGTGTTTTGAGTGGTTCACAATATTGAGTATTTAGCTCTATATTTACTTTTTCAAGGATTTTAAAGATTATAGGAAGGTGAGAAATTCTAATATAAATGTAAGTGGTTAAAATGGTAAAAACTACCAAGTTACTGCTTAGGTTCATTTTGACTAATCCATTCCGATAGCTTCTTGCTGACTTGAATTATTGTGGCTGCTATATAATATGATAAAAGATTAATTTGAAGTAAAAGATTATGCGTCTTATTTATTTACACCTACCGTAGGATAACGTTACATGGTCCACGGGTACAGCAACTAAAATAATTATAAAAGTACATGTTTTTTTATTTTACAGTAAAACTAAAACAGACGTAAGTAAGTTGCCTACAAATTTTCTACTCTTAGGGAAAAGAGACATTAGTAAATTATGACTTAAATCAGTATTGAGCTTTATGTTAACTGTATATGTACTGACTATCTAACTTTGTAGGCCTGATAGTTTTAAGTTTTAGGTAATGTTTTCAATTTGATCACTTGAATTTTTTCGAACCAAAACTTTTTAATTTTTCTACAAACAATGAGTGTGAGTGTCAAAACAAATAACACTTGTAACTTTAAAAATCCAGGATTAACAAATAAATTTAAAAATACAGTAGCCTAAAACTTAGATTCAAGGCTTGAGTATCCCCCCAAATTTTAAAATTTTCCTAGGAGACTCCTCCCCCACTCCCCCTTTCCCTCCGTTCTCAACGTTGCTCTTGTACTCTCCTTTGCCACTTGGAAATATTTCTTATTCCAGAATAATTTGAATATCCACTATTCCAGGCGTTAAACACGAACGTAACCGGAAGGAATAACTTCCAATAGCGAATAAATTAAGTGGGTCATTTGCTAACTTTGGATCCTGTATCTCATTTGGCTATCTGTTATTTTTTGCAATGTACTATTTTTTATTTGTAGGATCTAGTCGCATAGCTGGCTATCATGAATTTAGTTTATTTACCTACACCCTTCCAACATATTACTCATATTATTATAAGTAAATCTAGCCAAGTCAAGGTTGAGTAAAGTAAGTTTTTGTTAGATTCAGTTTGGCTACGTTAGCTAAAGTTTTGTATTTTTAATTGGTTGGAAGATCAACAAAACTTGTTAATTTAAATAATCTGTTTCGATATGATTCTCTCATATTATTTAAACTTGGTTTAATCTAGATCTAGAATTTAAAACTTAGATATATTGCTCAAAAATATATAGAAAGAATTGATTGATACAATTTGTTAAGTTAATTGACGTAATAAAATAAAATTGCAGATCAAAATGTAAAATTAGGTTAACTTATGGTAATAACATATTGTCAAATAATGAAAACCTTACACATGTAATAAATAATTCATCATTAATTGATCAATATATAAGGTATACAAGTCTAAAATACATAAAAAACACGTTAAAATGTTTAAAACTTACAGATACCAAAATAGGTTAGACAAAACAAAGTTCAAGTACATGTAATTTCAGAATTCAAACTATAAAACTTTTGGGTTAAAAGGTTAACATCTGTAAATAGGTTATGATTAAATGATTGAGTATTAATATACGACTTTAAGATATACAATATTTATTGAAACAATGCTAAAATTATATATAGATATTAGAGTTGACACGTAAGTAGCTAGGGTGGCGTATGGGAACCCCGCTTCCGCCAACGGGTCAAAACACCCACATCCTGTTTGAGTGACCTGCTTTCCACATCTTTACCGTTATTCCCCCACCCCTGACCTACTTTCCTCTGATTGGTTGCTATTAATATCTTCCTTCCCCCACCAATTTTGACCTGCTTTCCACATCCACCTCCCCCCTCCCCCCTCGACTACCAACCCTGGACATGTTGGTTCTTGATGATTGTTAATAGATATTGAGGTAATTGCCCCGGGAAACGGGGCTTTTCCCTGGCGCCAGTATGTCGGGCAGACAAGACAAGAATAGATATTGAGGTCATTGCCCCGGGCAACGGGGGTTTTCCCTGGCGTCAGTTTGACGGAGGGCTCGGCACGAAGCTTGCGCTATGGCTGACAAGCCTAGAATGAACATCGGCTCTTCTGTCACAAGGCTCTGTCCCGGAACAAGCAGCATGAACCTTGCGCTATGGTGCTTTGTGGTAGAGTGTGGTAATTTGTTCCAGAGACCCCCCTCCTCCTTCGCCACCCTGACGCCAGACTGCCGGGGCGACAAGTGACTTCGATAACCTTGGGTTTTCCCAATGACGTAATCATCGCAACCCTGGCGCCAGGTTGGCGGGCAGACAAGTTGGGACAAGAATAGATCGTGACCTCGGCAACCTGGGTTTTTCCTATGACGTAATCATTGCGTGTTATGTCGCAACTCTAGCATCTCTAATTATGCACAATCAGGGGCCTCAGAATCCCCAGTTAGGGGCCACTACCCCCGTCACAAGTCTACTAAAATTGTTTGTTTGGTAGCGTCTGTCGAAATGTCTGGAAATGTACCTCCACCCGCAGCTCTCGGATCGGACAACCTGGGTATTTTCCTATGCCGTAATCATTGCGTGTTATGTCGCAACTCTAGCATCTCTAATTATGCACAATCAGGGGCCTCGGAATCCACAGTTAGGGGCCACTACCCCCTGTCACAAGTCTACTAAAATTGTTTGTTTGGTAGCGTCTGTCGAAATGCATGGAAATGTTCCTCCACCCGCAGCTCTCGGACCGGACAACCTGAGTTTTTTCCTATGACGTAATCATCGCGTGTTATGTCCCAACCCTGGCGCCAGTATGTCGGCCCGACAAGACAAGAATAGATATTGAGGTCATTGCCTCGGGCATCTGGTTTTCCCTGGTGCCAATATGTCGGCCCAGAATAGATATCGAGGTCATTGCCCGGGGGGGGGGCAACAGGGTTTTTCCCTGGCGCCAGTATGTCGGGCAGACAAGACAAGAATAGATATTGAGGTCATTGCCCCGAGCAACGGGGGTTTTCCCTGGCGTCAGCTTGACGGCTCACGAGACAAGAATAGATCTTGACCGCAACAACCTTGGGGTTTTCCCAATGACGTAATCATTGCGTGTTATGTCGCAACCCTGGCGCCAGTATGTCGGGCAGACAAGACAAGAATAGATATTGAGGTCATTGCCCCGGGCAACGGGGATTTTCCCTGGCGTCAGCTTGACGGCTCACGAGACAAGAATAGATCTTGACCTCAACAACCTTGGGGTTTTCCCAATGACGTAATCATTGCGTGTTATGTCGCAACCCTGGCGCCAGGCTGGCGGGCAGACAAGACAAGTTGGGACAAGTCTAGATCGTTTGACTGGGGTATAAATAGAACCCCGATCATTACATTCGGTCATTTCAATTTGTAATTGGCTAACATAAAGATCGAGATGAGTTTTAACGCTCTGGAAAACGGGATGAATTTGAGTAAGTTTAATTCGTTTTGTATATTTTAATGGTTTCTAATTTGATTGTCATGTCAGTCTGTACAGTGGTATTCTCTTCTTCTTTGTTAGATGAGGAGCCCATGACGCTCGGCGTGGCGGCGCAACCTGTGGATCCCACTAACCTGGACCAGTTGATGCAATTTACAGATGAGGGGATTTGTAGAGCGGATGGTGACTGGTCCATGGGTAATTAGCTGCCTATGATAGACTTGCCAGTGTGTTTTTTATTTTCTGTAATTGGTAATTAATATGTATTTATTTAATTTCAGACTACTGGGATCCATATGGGCTGGATGAGGGCCTTCTGGGCAGCGTAGCGACAGGCGTGCCGACATCTACCCAGCCGGAGGCGCCCCCAATGGTCTGTGCCAGGCACGACGTCGCTGACGTACTCAGGCCCGTCCCAGGCATCCTCTTTCCTGCGCCCCTATCGCCAGCGTCCCCCTCTGTTTGGACAGATTTGGACACCATCGACAGGCTGATATGTAAGTATCCACTAGTTTGAAAATATACTATATGTGTAGCTCATGCTCTCTCTCGCTCACGCAAACATAGTTATATCGGTACTAGTTCGAAACCTCTTGTCAGCTGCTCATTTCAAGTCAATTGTAATAGTTCGTTTAGTGAACAAGAGAATGCGGGAAAATTATATATTGTTCAGGTGGTCTATGAATTTATGTGGGAGGTTTTTTTTCTAATAGATTTTCCACTCTCCCTCTATGCAAAATGCGGGTGCACTTCCTCTAATTCAGGGTTACAGTATTTATTATTGTAAACAAAATATATTCTCTAACATTAAACAATATTTAAAGTTGTATTTAATATTACATAGGAATTTATGTTGAAAGTTTTTTCTAATAGATTTTCCATTCACATCGCTCACGCAAACACCGTTATATCGCCACTAGTTCGAAACCTCTTGTCAGCTGCTCATTTCAAGTAAATTGTACTAGTTCGTTTAGTGGACAAGAGAACGCAGGAAAATTATATATTGTTTAGGTGGTCTAGGAATTTATGTGGGAGGTTTTTCTAATAGATTTACCACTCTCACTCTATGCAAAATGCGGGTGCACTTCCTCTAATTCAGGGTTACAGTATTTATTATTGTCAACAAAATATATTCTATAACATTTAACAATATTTAAAGTTGTATTTAATATTACATAGGAATTTATGTTGAAAGTTTTTCTAATATATTTTCCATTCTCCCTCCTTGCAAAATGCTGGTCCACTTCCTCACGCAGGAAAATTATATATTGTTTAGGTGGTCTAGGAATTTATGTTGGAGGTTTTTTCTAATAGATTTTCCATTCTACCTCCTTGAAAAATGCGAGTGCACTTCCTCTAATTCAGGGTTACAGTATTTATTATGTCAACAAAATATATTCTCTAAAATTAAACGATATTTAAAGTTGTCTTTAATATTACATAGTAATTTATGTTGAAAGTTTTTTCTAATAGATTTTCCATTCTCCCTCCTTGCAAATGCGGGTGCACTTCCTCTAATTCCGTCTACCAGTTTAAGTGACTAATTTTCTTTGTGTAAATGTTATTTATTATGTCAACAAAATATATAGTTTCGCGCACTAAAATTTACCCTGCGCTGTGTTGGCTATAGCGTTTGTTTCGTGTAGAGCCAGACGGCCGCGGCCGAAAGAGTTTGAGGTTCGAATCTTGCCTTATTAAACTAGCGGCGTTTTTTTTCACTCATTTGGCGGAATGTTGGTTTCAGTTAAAGCAATTATGTAACATATTTTATAAAAAATACGCGCATGTTTGTAACAGTGCTTACTTTGACCTGTGTTATAGTTGAATTGGAGACCATAAATGGAGGGACAGTCTTCCCACCGCCACCGGCTACTAGTCCTTCTCACCACACTGCAGGGGTGCTGACTGCGAGCCAGGGAGACGGTGCGCGAGTCCCAGCTGCAGTGCGGGAGACTGGGATCGTGGAGCCGGCTACAGCTGGTACATCTTCGACCCCTCAACAGGGATTTAGTGGCCCGGTAAGTCAGATAGGCGGGGCATTGCAAAATGGCGTCCCTCTTCGTATCGTTGAAGAGAGGATTAAACAATTGAGGCGTTTCTTTTATACCGGTAGAGAAATTACCGTACAGCTTGGTGCTCCAGCAAGCGATCGTGACGCATTAAGCTGGCTTGAAGAACAAATTACTAATTTGCTCCATCGGCTGCAGGACCATGGCGTTAGCGCCGATGACCACGTCGGCTTACTTTTGAACAGCACTGACTCTACGTTGAGCCCTGTGTACGTCTCATTTAGGCGAGCAGACCAGTTAGACGCCCGAGAAGTGCTTGATAACGTAAGTCGCGTGTTGCAAAGTAATACTTTGTTTTTGAGTACAGCACCCCTGTACGTTAAACTCTGCCATTTTAAGGAGCCTCGTGGGAGTGGACGATATTGTGATAAACTCGCTCCCACAAACACATATAGCCGTAAAAACCAAGGGATCATTACGATTCAAAATGACGACACACTTTGCCTAGCCCGTGCATTGGTTGTCGCCAAAGCTATATGTGATAATAAAAGAGAACCAGGATGTATGGACGTGAACACCGTTAAACAGATCAAAATGGGTCGTTTCATTCAAAAACTCAAAGCAGAGGAACTATGCCGTGATGCCCGTGTGAATCTTTTGAAAGGTGGTGGACTCACTGAGCTGAAACAATTTCAAACATACCTCTCCGAATACAAAATCACAGTGTTCAGGGAGCGTCGGGGGAGACAGGTCCTATATGAGGGGCCTACTCCCTCCGAACATTCCTTTAAGGGGCACCTTGATTTGTATTTTCACGACGATAAGCAAAACCATTTTGATGTCATAACATCCTTGACAGCCGCATTTAAGTGCTCGTACTTTTGCCGCGAGTGCCGTGTGCCGTTCAGTAATAAGAACAAACACAAGTGCGAATCCGCGTGCAAAAAGTGCTACGCTAAAGCGGTTTGTAGCGGAGGCCGATCTGTGGCCTGTAAAGACTGCGGGCGTTGGTTCACAAATCAGACGTGCTTTGATAACCATAAACGTCCCCGTTTTTTCAGCGGTCACAGATCGGTCTGTGATGTCAAAAAGGTTTGCGAGGTATGCGGGCAATTTTTCAGTTTGGAAAGATCAAATTATTCACATAGGTGTTATGAGACTTTTTGTAGAGTATGCGATTCATATCGTCCTTTTGGTCATTTCTGTTATATGAAACAGGCCCCGTCAAAGCCGTCACTGGAAAAGAGTAGTTTCATGTTTGTATTCTATGACTTTGAATGCAGACAAGAAACGCTTCTTCAAGGTGCGGTCAGCACGTACTTACACGAACCAAACCTATGTGTCGTGCAAACGTGTTGTAAGGCCTGTGTTCATATAGATGCAAATGATCACCATTGCACCGACTGTGGGGGCGATAGGACTCGCATATTCAAGGGTGATACCACAATGGCCCAATTTTTCGAATTTATTGTTCAAATTAAAGCTTCAAAATTTAAGGATATCACCCTCCTCGGCCATAACGCTAAATCCTATGATGGAAATTTTATTTTAAAATATAAGATGGAGGTTAAAAAATGGACTCCAGAACTTATAATGAACGGTGGGAAAATCATGTCCATGCGTTACGGCCCGCTCCACTTTATTGACTCACTGAACTTTCTCCCGATGTCGCTGTCCAAATTGCCCAAAACTTTAGGCTTGGACGAGTCTTTGGCCAAGGGACATTTCCCCCATTTTTTCAATAAAAAAGAAAACGCGGGGTATAGGGGTCCCTTGCCGCCAAAGGAGGACTACGGCATCGGTGAGATGTCAGTTGAGGGAAAGGAGCACTTTGAGAAGTGGTATGACGCGTTGGTCAAAGATAACTATGTCTTTGATTTTAAACGCGAGTTGGAACTGTATTGTGTGAAAGATGTAGAGATCCTACGGAAGGCCTGCCTGAAGTTTAGAGAGATGCTCATGGAGAAAGCAAAGGTGGATCCCTTCAGAGAGGCGTGTACGATAGCTGGAGCGGCCATGTTGGTTTACCGCCGAAGTCATCTTAAGGAGAATACTATCGGTATTATCCCTAACGGTGGCTATCGGTGCGCAGACCAACAGTCGCACGTCGCTGTACAATGGCTCTGCTGGGAGGCCCATCAACGCGGTGTCTCTATTCTTCATGCGGGTAACGGCCGTGAGGAATATGTGTTAGGGCGACGTGTAGACGGTGTTGTTAAAGCTGGAGATACCACCACCGTCTTCCAGTTTTGGGGCTGTTATTGGCACGGGTGCCCTCTCTGTTACCCTGACAGGACCACCCCCGTCAAAAATAGCCCCCACGAGACCATGGAGACGCGTTATGAAGCGACCATGGCTTGTTTGGAAAAGTTTAAGAATGCCGGCTACACGGTCGTAGAGATGTGGGAGTGCATGTTTAATGCGATGAAACGCACAGACAAGGACTTGCAGCAATTTGTACTCCGGCACGAGGTGTATACCAAGGAACCTCTCAGTCCCAGGGATGCATTCTTTGGCGGGCGTACAAATTGTATCAAGCTCTTCCACGAAACAGACCTTTCTTGTGGGGAGAAGATCAAGTACTTGGATGTGTGTTCATTGTATCCATACGTTTGCAAGTATAAAAAATACCCAGTCGGCCACCCCAAAATTCACTTGGAACCAAATTGTCCGTCTATAGATCAAGTAGAAGGCATAGCCAAAGTTACAGTGACGCCTCCGCGAGATTTATTCCTGCCCGTATTGCCTACCAGGATGCACGACAAGCTAATGTTCATCTTGTGCAGGAAATGCGGGGAGGAGAAAAACCAAGGCGCGTGTCAGCACAACGACAAAAAAGATC